>VZTL01010257.1:984-16872 GCA_013400535.1 Scopus umbretta
TATTCACTGTCCACTCTCCTGTAGGAGAGGTTGAATAGGAAATACACAAAATATCTGTGGCTGACATTAATGCTGCAGGAATATAACATGGGGTTTCAGTGTTGCACTGTACAAGCTTGTTGGTGCTGATGAATTACCTTGTCACAGAGATGTAACCAATGTTATGAGATCTTACTGTGGTTTTTTTTTTCCTCATAGAGATGTCACAGTGACTGAAGGAGGATGTATGACATGCTGTGTTACTGCCTTGGGTCCAGAATGTGTTGTCTGCTTTGCAGCTGAGGGACTAAGTGTTTTATATTACTAGCAGCTTGTCAGGGCACAAGGCAATCTATTGGTGCATTATAGGGCTGCTCTAATCTGATTTTGAATGCAAGACGACCCTTCTTTGTTTTCTCTAAAATTTCTGGCATTTTACCAGGTGATGATTCCTTATACGAGGGAAGTTGAATTGCATTTCCTACCACTCTTATGGAGTAGCACAAAACAATTTGAGATAGAGAGCTTACAAGCTTGTGACATCAAATGATAAAGGTATTTAGGTTTGGGGGTGGACTGAGATAATTCTGAATGTGATGCTACTGCTTTAATCTAGTGTGATTCTTTCTTTCTTGTTGAGTTTAGAGGATGATCCCCTCCAAGCATCTCATGAAAAGATTGATTTCATCCTTGTGACCATTTTGTGAGATTTTGTTGAATTACAATTATTGTTTTTTTCCACTTTTGCAGAGGAGGAACTAGGGTACAAGTAGTTTAAATAACCTGCCAGAGGCAAATCTGTGACAAAACAGATTGCAGCAGCTGGCTGTCCTGAACCCAAGTGTCTAGACTGAGAGATAGTCTTTTTCCCATAACAACAGAATGCTGTTGCTGAATTTCATTTTGAACTGGTGTGTGCTTTTGGAGCATTGAATAGATCAGTCTGAGCTTGGTTTGTGTGAATGCTGTTTCAGGTGTATGAATAAGAAAAAAGGCTGGTAAGATACTCTTTTACTTAGGAAATGTTTATTTATTTTTTTTAAAAAGGCAAAACTCTACAGCTTGGTTTAACTTTCAGACATACCATGCACACCAGAAGCTAACAACTCTTTGTCCACCTTGTGATATATGGTGAGGGTAGGGTCATTGTGTGTGGTAGCTTCAAGCAAGATGCATCTGCTCCTTTGCTTTGGCATAGTTTCCAGCTCTCTTCCACAGAGGAATGGGATTGAGAAGTCAAAGATGGGGCATGAAATGATATGAGGAACATGACTGCTGCCAGGATCATGGCAAAGGTCAGGTGACAAGGGTCTAAAACTCCCTATAGCATGCTAACTATGAAGGCATTCTGCTGTGTTATTTAGCTTTACAAATACAGGGCCCTGTGGCTGTCAAGGGAGAGGGAGACCGAAAACTGTCCTTTGACTTACTGGGTTGTTGGGTTTAAAGCATACACTGTAAGTCTTCAGAAAGATGCAAGAAGGGTGGCAGCAGATCACTATATGGACAAAGAGCATGACTGGGAGGGGGGAAGACTGGCAGCATCTTGTTGGAGGAGGGGCACTATAGAGAGCAAAGCACCTCAGCAACTCCTTAATTTATTCCATCTGTAACAAAGTTATTTATGGTTTGGGTTTTTGGGGGCTTTTTTGGAGTTTCCCCCCGCCCCCTCAATAAATTCAGCAGGCAAGGCTAATAGTAATCCCTAGCTCAGTACAATTACCAGCAAGCAGAAATCCTTCAGAAGCTGAAACTGAATTCTTGTTCTTTCAACCATTGTCCCTGCATAAGTGTGCAAGGGATGGTAACAGAGCAGCAGATACCCTTTTTCCCTTCCTGTGGCATTTTTTCCTATGATCTTCCTTTCCTTCCTTCTTTCTTTTTTTTTTTTTTTCCTCTTTTTTTTTTTTGCCAGCACTCAGATGCCTCTGGATAGGAGGATAATGCCTTACTCTGCCAAACAACCCCAATAGAGGGCAAAGAAATTACAGGTTTAGACAGGCATTGTTTCTCTTGGAGATATGCTCAGCTTATGCAGCGGTGTTTGTTAGCCATAAATTTTATGAGAATGTTTATGAGCTTACAATTTTGCCTTCCTCATGGTAGGTTTCAATACCTCACATTTCATACTGATTTGCCAGGAAAAATATTTGCCAGCAACACTGTATTTGTGCAATATTTGTACAATACATTAATCATCTGCTGGTTTTTTTCTCAAATGTGGCTATGCATATGGCATGGGGACATTTAGCACAGCCTACATGCTGCCTGAGTTGCTATATTTTGTGGAGGATTTTTTGTTAAATACAGTGCATGATATGTAGTTGGAGAATCTGTGACTTTAGAATTGTAACGATTCGTGTACCAAGAGTACTTCCGTGTATTGTTTTGCTACAGTACGCTGTTGAATATTGCAGAAAGCATAACAAATAATTTGCTGTTTCTAAAAAATTCTTGTTTCACTTTAGAATAAAATTTGCATGAAAAGGTTTTCTTCACATTGGCATGAGACCATATTTGAGGCATTTGGCAATTTTGTGCCTAGTCATTTGCATGGATAGTGGAGGAATAGTTTTACTTTGCATTAATGTTTTCATTAAAAATATGGACTATATACCAAAGTGATTTTAAATTCAGACCAAAAGAAATTATAAATGTTCCTAAACAATGATAGCTAAAATATAGTGCTGTATATGAGCTTTCAGTTTGATAAATACTTACTTATGAGGTCATAAATACTTGAGGTACAAAAGGTTAATGTAGTGTGAAAGGCTGTAAAACACAGTGAGCAACCTGCTAGATCATAATGATGCATTAGTACCTTTCAGTACGAATGCTAGTGGTTATAAAATCTTTGGGTTGAATTTATTCTGTAATACAAGAACGTAAAGCCAGAGTATCTCTGTGTAGTTGTACAAAAAAAAAAGCTCTATCTGCTCATAAGTGCACACTGACTGAAAACGATGAAAAAATATTTTTGACTACTATAATTTCTGAAGAGCATGTCATAGGTATTGTCTGTGTACTCAAAGTAAGTAATAAAGTAATATTCAGTGATTTTTTGTCTTCTGTGTATTAATAAGATTCCATGAGATAAAGTAGGCAATAATGCATAAAGGAAACAAAAGTGGTATAAAGTCTGTAAAGCAGTAATGAAATTTAACTTTGAGGAGAAAGAAATACAGTGCTAAATTCACAAAGTGAGTGTTTACTGAATGATAAAATTGACTTTATCATAATAAACTATAGTATTTCTCAGTCTTAGAAGTCTTCTGCTGTTTATAGTTGTCTCCAATATGCTGAGGCAGCTAATATTTCTCATTTAATATCTACCTCTGTGAAGTGCTAATTTTCATGCTTTGGTGATCACTGCTTTTTACTGAAGCAAATTACTTCCTCTTACTCCTATATCAGAGTTTATGACAGATTAGGATAATTTTAATGTAATTAATCTTTTCAGTCAGTTCCACTCTTTTCAATGAAGTACCATGTCTTGGCCAGGCTAAATTGAAGCAGTTAATAAAATCTGGAATTAAATATGAAAAACTTTTATTTGCAGGCTGTTGATACTTGCTTTTTGCCTTCTCTGCTCTCTGGTTACAAAATAAATATTTTACTTTCAATTTATTCTCTCAGTGAAGTATACCTGTATCTGGAGGATATTAAATACTTTTGAGTAATTAAACAAGAAAAATGTCTATGGTAAAATATTTGTTATAGATACATCCATTTCCTAATGCAGAAGCCTCATTATTTTTTTATTATTATTTTTAGATGTTGAAAATCAACACATTATGTTCTTATTAAGATACAATTTAAAAGTTGATAGTGTTTGGATTGTGCAAATGTATCTTTAGTAATTCTCTGTGGATTATTATTTTTAGTGTAAAACCATATTTAAATTTGCAAAGAACACTGTGAGCAGTTTCTGCTCTGACAGAATTAGCACAGAATACCTGTGAGAGAACAGAAAGTGAAATACGCATCTCGTAAAAGCCTCCATAACACCTCTGAAAAGAATGTATTTCTTAACAAATTTTGAGATGTTTTATTTTATTTTGAGACAATTGGTCAAGGTAGAAATCCAAATGACAAAACCCCCAGTAGGCCAGCATATCAAGTTATGGATATAAGACTCATATTGTCAAATGCCGCTTTGTATTACAAAATACAGGATTTTGATGATAACACAAAAAAGTATTATGTATTACCAACTCATACTTGTATATTAGGTTATGAGGCTTTCTGTATCACACTTATGGGCAGAAACTTAGTTTATTTTGTTTGTTAGGGGTTTTTTTTTGTGATAATATTCTCAGAGTCTGTATTACCTGAAAGCCGCCACAGCTGTTCAGTGATTCTGATTGACTAGCTGTATATTTCAATAATGTCTCTTCTTTTTTTTTTTTGAATTAAATATCCTTCTCATGCTACAGTAATCATGGATATTCTTAACAGAATTGCATGGGGGAACTTAATTAACCTTTTCTTCTTCCTTTTTATTTAAAGGAAATTTGAAAAAAATCAATGGTGTGGTTTCTAATTTAATGCATGCACCCCACAATGTCTATTAGATGTTCTTCACATGAGTAAGTCAGGTGAGACAGAACTGCTCATCTTTAGCTCACAATTCATTTTATTTCAGCTGAAATGTTCACCTGACATTCTAACCGAGGAAGAATAAGAGTCCTGAATATATGTGTTAATAAATATATATTCTTCATGAATTTATATAATCTCATAACTGCAGTCATTAAAACATATTGGATGGTTATGAAAATAATTGAAGGAATTTCAAATCATACCTACCACTTGTGCGTCTCATTTTGTGACCTGCTTTTCTTTCTTTCATTTTGTAAATATAATTAAAAATGCTTGTGATACTTTTTCTCTAGCTATTGAGTGGTCAAGAGATGCACAGTGTTCTGGAGCAGATGAATTCTTTACTGAGATGGAAATGAGCATGACAGTAAAGGTTATAATTTACAATTTTAGTTGTAAATCCATTTCCAGAAGTCCAACAAAGAGCAATTTTGACAGTATTTCTTTTAGAAGTAGAGGAAGGGGGAGGTGTTGCAAAACTAAATGATACTAAATGTAAATGCAATTCATGCCATATTTCTGTAAAATATTCTTCTACCTTTCTCTGGATGAAGTCAGTTTAAGTATTCTCAGTTTATTATATTTCTAAATGAGTTTTACTCCTTATAGCTGTTAATTATTGCCGTAGTTTCCTCTCATATTACTAAGTTCTACTCACAAAAAGAAGATTCTTTGTTCATCCTGAATAAAGTCTGTCTTTATAGGTTAAAAAACCCCTGTGATTTCCTCACATTCCTGAAGTACAGTATGTACAGTGTAGGCTTGGTTGTCAAACTGAATGGCCAAATCTTTTTCCCTTAAAAAGTGATAAATGCAGTAAGAGTATAAAGTAAAATGAAAATTCTATACCTAGAAAAGAACAAAAAAGAACAATGAAATGGTTTCTTTTGAGTATATTTTAGATTACCAATGTTTTCTATAAAAACATTGAAGCTAAATGTACTTGGATGTCCCTAAATCACTGAAGAAACTAAAAATCTGTTTAGCTAAGATTTTATACAAGTTAGGGAGGCAAGCTTAGGTTTAGAAGCAGGTTTCAAAAAAATAATTGAAAAATATTTTCTTTTTTTTTCTGTTTCAGTTGGAGTCCACTAACTTACATAGGTGGTTGACTTGTAAGGATTGTTGGGGCTTTCTTTTGCAGTAAAGGTTTGAAGTACAATGAAAAAAAAAAGAAAAAATAATTCATTAAGTTTCATGAAAGACTGGCTTTGAGATATCAGAAACTGGCATTATTCCCACAGAGGGTAGTGGCTGATAAGCTGACTGTGTGATGGACATCTGGCAATAGTATTCTTTTGTTAGTTTTTCTTAAGTTATGTTCCTTTTTCCTTTCAATTGGCAGGAAATAATAAAGCAGACTTTAGCTGTAGTTCACAGAATCTGGTGAGCGTTACAGCCTACAGTTACTAATATGTGAAACAAAGTGTGTATAGAGAGACTTCAATTATGTTACTCAGGTTCAGGATAAATGGTGGAAAGGACTCTGTAATGCAGAAAGTAATAAAAATCCTAAGAACTAACAGATGATGCAGTAATCGTGATTGCACAGAAAAGAAATATATCAATAATATTTTTATTTATTTACATAGTTATAGTATTATACTGTATACTATATATATGTAAAGAGAATGTGCAAGAGAGCAATATGGGAATCTTAGATATACAAGTGAGATTTAAAAGGAAGATAGTGTAACTATGTAAATCAATGCACAGTGAGGAAAGTGATTATGCTGGAGAGTCTTCCTGTAGCATATTAATCCTTCCTCACTGGGGAGTGTCTTGTTTATTTGGGTTATGGCCATCAGATGCTAGATGTTGTAGAACAGTGATGGGAAAAGATGACGTACAGTTCCCACTTGCCGGCAGTGTGTTTACATAATGTTTGTTCTACTGCAATTTCAAGCAAAGGTGTGAAGGCTTCATTTTTCTGTGTCTAACAGTTTGTTTCTCTTTTGCACAAGTCATTGAAAACATGGTTCCCTGTGTATATGGGATATTTTGTATACCTCAGGAAGTATCTGGGCACACTTAGTACATCTGTAATATTCCTGCAAGATCATTGTGAAGAATAAGAAGCTGTACAAATTCTGCATTTTTTTTAGCATTGTGAGGATTTTCATGAAGCACTAAGCATGACAGCAGAAGAGGTAAAAGGGATGTCCTGGTTTGATTTTTTAAATAAATAATTTTTTTAAATGCAATGCATGCAAGACCCCCTAACAGATGTAGGTGAATAGTGTTGTGGAAGCTATGTGTTCCAGGACAAGTAAATACTTTCATAAAATAACATACGGTTGGCATATATGGTGGAGGAAAGAATGAAAAGCCATGTCTTTACAAATGCATAAATATATGTAGCATAATAACAAATAGTCATTAACTGAATAATAACCCTACCTGTACTTGGAAAGGCTATACAGAATATTTTAAGAGGTAATCCTGGCATATTTCAGAAGGGTCACATTCCCACTTGGGGTGATGGAGAAAGAGGAGCTTTGCTGAATAGTTGCCTTTCTAGAGATTTTCTTGCATCTTTTGAAGTAACTGATGTCAGATACTGTATCAGGATAACCATTTGCATTATTCCATTTGTGATGCCTGGTATTTGAAACAATATTTTTTCAGAAGAAACAGTGTGTGCAGAGAATGCAAGATTGGCCCAGATAATTGCAATGAGCAATTTGGAGCTGTTGCTGATATTTTTAGAATTTTTTGTTGTGTGTTCCATATAAGTAAAATCTAAAGTGATTTTTTATCTCACTTGTTTAGACTAAAGTTCTGTTTGAAAATGAACCCCAAATCTTATCATTATTGTATTACATTATTAACGCTTCAACGATATCAATAGCAAGTATTTTGTTGCTAGTAAATTAGTTTTTTCGGAGGTGATGTGGCTTAGAGATTACATGTTGTATTCATTTTCTTCTTTTACACCCACAACAGATTTGCGAACCACATCAGGTAAATTTGAGTAGCATTCTTGATACTGTGAGGCTGGACAGGTGCAAATAAAGAATAATCAAAAGAAAGTGGATTTACATTACTGAATTGGAGGGCATAAATTTGGTGTGCAGAAACTTTGTTGTTAATGACAGTATTTTAAATAAAAGCATCCACTTAATGCGGTATGTTAAATTAAAAACAAAAGCATATTGATTAAAGTGAGCAACTGTGAGTCAGAAAAGGAGGCCCAGTCTGTTATAAGAATAAAATGCATTAATGTACATAATATGCAGAGCATAAGAGCACTAATTTATGTCAAGCAGGAAATGTTTGCCCATCCAAGTGAAGATTTTTCCCACTCCCTTTTTAGATCTTCTTCCTTTGCATTTTGTTTTCTCATGATATTCTGACATCTGCCTTTACAAATTGATCCTTGTCAGGTCCCTGAGGGCACCCCTAGGCCTTACTGGCCCTGCTCAGCCTCCCCTGGATTTCCCAGCACACTCCTACCCATGGTCCAGGAGCTCCATTTCAGTCCAGCCCAGGGCCCTCAGCTCCTGCCCCAGCAACAGGGTGGGAACATTGGTCTGTAGCTCAGCCCCAGCCCTGCCCTGCCCAGCAGTGAGACCTGCTGAAGTGGACTCTGACCTGCTGACTGATCTGCTCTGTCCTGTTCTGACCTCACGTTGCCTCCATCACTGTGTACCTGCCTGCTGATCCGTGGGCCATGTCCAAGCCTGATTATCATCGCTGAACCTGATCTTGATTTGCTGACAAATTAAGCAGGATCAACTAGAGTAGGCTGCTCAGGACTCTCTCCAGTTCGGTGTTGAATACCTCTAAGGATGGAGCTCCACAAACTCTCCGGGAAACTTGTTCTAGTGTTAGATCACTCTCACAGGAATTTTTTTTTTTCCCAGCACATAAACCCAATGTTCTGTGCTTCAGCTTTTGCTCATTGCCTCTTGTCTTGTCACTGGGCACGACTGACAAGAGTCTAGCTCCTTCATCTTTACTCCCTCCCATCAGGTATTTATGCACATTGATAAGACTCCTCCAAGTCTTCTGTTTTCCAGGCTGAACAGTCCCAGCTCTCTCATTCTCTCCTTGTTTGTCAGATACTCCAATCCCTTGCACATTGCTGACTCATATTCCATTTGTCTTCGAGGACTTCCATGTCTTTTCAGCCAGTCACTCCCATGTGTGGGGGCTTGTTCCTCCCCAAGTGCAGGACTTTGCACTTCTCTTTGCTGAACTTTTTGAGGTTCCTGTTGGCCTATTTCTGTAGCCTGTTGAGGTCCCTCTACGTGGCAGCACCACCTCCTGGTCTATCAGTCACTCCACCTAGTTTTGTTTCATCTGCAAACAACATTACTAGGCTGAGTCCCATTTCTGAGAATTCAAGAGAAGATGAAACTCTGCAATAATGGCTGAGGGAGCATAGCTGTAACATCCTGTACTGATTCCTAAAGTGAATTACAGATAGCAAAATTATTTGAGACTATTGTGGCTAAGCTTCTCTGTACAGATGCTAAATGAAAATAGGTATATCTTGACTGAGGAATTTCTGGTTGCTCTGCTTGAGGATGAACAAGGGAAGAGATCTGTTGGCCAGCTTGTGAGAAATAGGGAAAGATAGGAAAAGGCTTTAAACTCTCAGTGCTAACTCTCTTCATTCAAGGGTGGCTATTAGATAGTATTTTCTTTGCTCTCTTGCCTGAGTACTTGTCTTTTCCAGGAAAGGAGAACCTGATTTCAGGGGGTTCTGAGTTCTGTTTCCACTTCCTCAATAGACACTTCCTTAAACTTGAGCGTCAGTAATCAAAGTTGTTGCCCAGTTTGGCAGTAAAAGCTGCATTGGTGAAGCTCTGTAACAAGCAGCATTGATATGATCAAGCAGAACCCACCATAAGCTTAGGATTCACAGCTAGATTTGAAATGGTGATTTAGACTCTTTACAAATTCATTGAACCATCCAGTACTGTTTAGATTTTTTTTTTTTTTTAAATTTTTAAATGGGAGAAGGGAAGGAAGAAGGGATATTTTCTAGAACTTTAAATCATCCTCCGCATTAATGAAGGAATGGCGTTGGATGAGCTTGAAGAGAAGGATGAAAAAGTCTGCTTCTAGTTTATGTAAAGCATAATGTTCCATGAAGTGGACTTCTCTGACTTTGGTTGGGCTGGTGGAAAACTTTGGGTATATTCCATTGACCATGATAGTGCATCTAGTGTTCTATAGAAAGGATAGCACCAGAACACAGAAGGCACAAACATGCTTTTCCATCCAAAACATTGTATCTCTTTTGAAATGCTGCTTGCATTTGGTTGCAACGTGGTAAGATACGAGAGTACCAAACATAACCAATAAGAAAAATAAATCCAGCTATTTTTTCATGGCAAGGCAGTACACTAAGTTTGAAAAATTAATATCCTGTGTAGGAGCTGAACTGCTATTTGTTAAGTTGGTGTGTACCTCAGTATAAAAAGAGCAATGTGATTTAGAAAGTGTCTTTTTGTGACATGGAGAACCCAAAAATTCTTCTGTGTTTCAGAATGGTCAAGAATTGACTCCTTGGGCTAAGACATGCAAGTGAGCAAATGGAAAGTCACAGCAGGAATAGGTGAGGGGTCAAACAATGAAAAACCTTTTATCATGCTGTCACGTTTTCTTTCTTTTCATGAGCTTGCACTGTAGCAATCAACCATTCTCTCTCAGCATGAAACTCTGCTTTCACAAGTTCACTCAGCAGTTGTTTGTGTCAACACAACTCTTACAAAAAGGGACTTTACATTCATGACATAAGTCTAGTTCAGGGGGGGTATTCCAGAAGCTAGAGTACATTGATTCCAGCTGAGAGTAAACATTGCTTTCTAAACAACTCTTCGTAGCCAAACCTGCAAATGTTCTATCTAAAGACACTTCTTCCCTTTCTTTTAAAGGAAGTAATGTCCTTTGAAGCTGTGTAGCATAATATTTCATTAGTGATTTTTCATTTGGACAAATATCGTTAAATGTCACAGCATTGTACAAGGTAGTCACAGACTTAAAAGATATTTCTGTCTAGATAGAGCCTATTGGCAGAACAAAAAAATAATAAGCTTTAATGCAGCTTTGCAACCTTCTATAATGTTGACTTATGAGGGATAATACTTAAGAACTCTTAAGCTAATTTAAACATTTAAGAAAATAATCTAATTCTGTTTTATAACAGTGATGCTTGTGCATGAATGAATTACCACAGGTAAAAATAGTCACCTTCCTGTGTATGGAGTTATGTTGTTTTGTGAATAATTTCTTCATATATTAAGGTAATAACTGAGTTGGATAGGAAAACTTATTTAAGGAGAATGAGTGGATTTCCAGTAACCAAGTTATTGCCACAAGCTTTGCATCAGTCAGAAGGTCTTGGTCTCAAGAGCGTTGTGTCCTGATTTAGTGCCAGTATGTGACTGCCTTTCAAAGTGCAACTTAGAAGAAGGTGTTTTAGAACTTTCATAACTATTAGGCACATTTACCTATAAGGTTTACAAAACATTTCTATATTTCTTCATCTGTTTTACCTCTCTTCACTTAAACTTTACCCCACTTCACTTTGTTACTTACTGGTACACATTTTTAGATGGCAGATCTGTATTTTTTGATATTTAGAACATATCATACCCATTTCCCATTAATACTTCCAGAAGAAGCATTTCAACTCCTGTTTTGTATAATTTATCTGTACAATTCTGTAATCCCTGAAGTCCTCCTCTGAGGTCAAGGTAAGTGGAAGTTTCCAAACTGGCTTAAGGTGACCTAAGGCTGTGCTGTCACAGAAATAGGCCTGTCCTCCAGCTTTCTGTTACCCAATGTCATCTACACATGTTTGTCCCTTTCATCAGTTGTGAATTGGATCAGCTCACAAACTCATTTTCTGAAGTGTAAGTTTCTAGTTGGATCAATGGGTCTGAACCAACACGCATCTATACAAGCGCTGGAGTAAACACAAGGTGGGATGAAAGTAACCCAAGTTCCAACGTGGCACAAAAGGCAGGACTTTGTATCAGGTGTGTCACTGAGGCTTTAGTTCATCGTGAAACCACAGCCTTAGCATTATGTTTCTTTTTAGGTACATAAGAGGAAATAAGCTCCATTGTGAGAGAAATAACAGAGATTAATTTAGGATGTAAATGTGTTGAGTAATTTGTAGGCAAAGGTTACATGAGCAAGTAATTTTTTGGTGCTGAGCATACTGATAGTTTCTTGTTCTTGTAATACTTTGATGGAGTTATCAAACAAGCTTGTGCAGTGTAAAGCTACAGCTCCCATTCAAATGATAAAAAACCTTTAATCAACTCTAATCAAGATTTCTAGATTTATTTTCATGGTATTTTTTTGATACATTTTAATTTGTTGCCTGTCTTGATTTTACATGACTCTTTCAAATATTGAAACAAAGTTATTTTTAAACACTTCATTCCTGCTATTGAAGTCCTTTGAAAGAGCAACAAAAGTTACATCAAAAGTAATAGTTTTCAGACTAATAGATGAAAGAGAAATAACAAAATTAATAGAATATTTCTTTGTGTCTTTGTGTCACTGCTTAAGATATTTCATTTGGATTAAATTAAAGCTTTTGTCCTTTGACCAGTAAAATGTTTCCTAGTGTCCTTCCTAGCTTAAATTTTTTTTTAAGGATAAACCCAAAGAATTTATTTTTAAATTAACCTTTGAAAATATCACAATAATTTAGTTTTTCTAGCTGTAGAATGAACTTCTAAAAATGTGCATTGAGTGTATGCCTTTCCTCCTTAGCTTATGGAGCCAGGATGCAGCTGATTAGAGAATGGTTTTATTAATTGTTGTTGTTGTGATATTCATGGATGGGATCAGTAGGTGGTCGGAAATAGTTATTGAATCAATGCAAACAATAAATAATTCATTAAGGCAACCTACTATAATTCCTTCTGCCATTTCAAGTCATTGATATGCTGATGTCAGTTGGATGTCCTTAACTGAACTTGGCACCTGCTTAGTTACACAAAACTCTATTAAAACCTATTATGAATATTCTTTTAAAAATCATATCCGCTCTCTATACCAGCAAATTTTGCCTAAGTTTTGAGACAACATGTTCAAAATCCAAAACATTTATGGTTTCTGGTGATTCCACTCCAAACATGATTGATATGCTATTCCCTGATATCCTGCTGACTATTTTAGAAGAAAAATGATGAGACAGCAATGGCGACGTAAAGCACTATGTAAGGCTATATTCTATATTGTTAAGGAAGATAGATTGGGGAAATAATTAATGTAGCCAAGTAATTAATAACTCTTTGGTTGCCCAGCAGTACTAGAAGCTTAAGAAACCTATCGTATTGCTCCTATCTGTCCTCAGAATTAATGATCTCTTATTCAGGCTGCTAGCTTTCTATGCATAAGCTATTACAATAATAGTAGTACTTTCTTGTAGCCTGTGGTATCAGCATCCAGAATGCATTCATCTAGAAATGAAAGAAATAATCAGTACTGCTTTAAAGTCCTCAACCTGGAACAATACGCAGTACACTGAAGCCCCAAAGCATGTTCAATAGCAGGAACCACAGAAAATTCTGAAGCAAAGCACAAAATTATTCAGGTTCTTTTTCATTTGCCTGTAAAATGGATTAAGGCATTCTACTGGGGTATGCTTGTGTGTTGCCGTATATCTAAAACAAATGTCCCAGTCAGAGCAACCACCTTACATTGTTTTCCTGGTAGTAAATTGTATTCATCTGATTGATCAAGGACCTCTAACATAAAATATTCCAGAGGGGAGGTTGTTGTCTCTTCTCACTTAAAAAAGGGGCACTGACACCCTGCCTCCTGACATCCTGCCCCTTGACCAATATCGGCAGTGTAGACAGACTCCTGACACCCTGCCTCTGACTGATATCAGCAGTGTAGGCAGGATGCTGCCCACATTATTCATGCAAGGTACGATTCTCTCAAGTCACACTGATGCTGGTGGAGTCAAGGGGTGGCACAATTCTTGCCCACATTCAAAAAGAATTTGCATCATTGGGTGTCGCTGTCAGATGACCCGGACACCGAGTGTCCCTGGCAGCCCACTGGAGCTGTGGCATCGCTTATGATCCAGTGTTTGCTATTGGTGATGGGGTGAGTTGCCGTATGGGTGCATTGTTGATCACCTTTCTTACTGCCTCAGTAAAGTTTTGTTGTCAGACTCCATTACTGCTGAGACCACATGCGCTTATATTGAACGTAGTATGAGACATGCGGAACTGGAATTATGTAGGTACTATTCTGGTCCCCTATGTCTGGGACAAAAGAAAGGTGAACTTCCTTGTCTGATATGAAACTTTATTTAAGGCAAATATTTTCATTAGATTGTTAGAATTTTGGACTAGCTCATACAGAAGAGCAGCCACTTTTTCTTGCCTTTGTTTCTAAATGCCATTCTATGTGAAGCAATTGCTTTCTTGTGAAGCACAATGTTATGAATAAATCTCTTCTACCCATACAAAACAATCAGGCTTGCTATTCTGTCCACTTTCATCACTTGGGTCACCAAAACACCATACAGCTTGCAACCTAAGTATATGTGTCTCACATTTTGCCTCAACTTTGAAAGATATATATTACTAATAAGAATAATAGGCACAAGTGAACAACATACTTTGCCAGTAGTGAAATGGAAGGGAGGACGGCTCTTATGCACTAATAGACTGGACATCAGCCGGTGCGATAGATAGCTCAGTGCTTTAGAGATGGAATAAAACAGAGACTTGGCTGCTCTGTATGTTTCTTTTCAGAACTGTCATAAAGTGTGGTGACAAAGTAATTGCTTTGGTTTATTTTCATTTGGTGCTTTGGATAGTAAAATTGTAAAGGATATGAAAACAGGAATATTATAACTTTTTGCAATCTGGGAAAATGACTGAAATTAATGGGAATGGTGAAATTATTTTGTCAAGTGGATATAATATTGGGGTGAAGTTCTGACCCAGCTGAAACAAAAGGGAATTTTACCACTGAAGACAAGATGGTCAGGGTTTCCCCTGCAGGGTTTAAGTCTCATATCTCTGAAACCAAGCATTCCTAGAGTACGAAATATTCACAGTTACACTGGAAATTTAGCAATGTTAACGAATGCAACCATGGTAATACTATTACATTTCTTTATGCATAATGGCAAGTCCTACATCTATGTGCACTTTGGAGCAGATCAGCACAAAGAACAGAAATGGATTCATAAGGGGATAAATTGATGTTGCATGAAGTGCATGCCTTGCAGAATGAGATACTTAAAATATTCTCATCTTTAGAACTAATTTGAAAAAAGAATCTTACCTGGTAATATTCTGAGAGCAACAAGACTTTACTATTGATCTTTACTCATGAGAAAAGGATAACAGATGCAGTTGACAAGAAAAGTCACTGATACTTCTGGTAATGTTTATCACAGTTGTAAAAAAGCACAGTGAAAGAATTTTTTTTTCATGTGTTACACCTTTGTGTCAACATTTAAGTACAAACAGGTGTATCTGCATAGATAACTCCTTTTCCTCTATGTTATGCTTCTGGGAAGCACATGGCAGGGCAGGGACTTTTCAGAATATAAATTTATCAAAACTAGTATGATTAATGAATCAGTCAATCTACTTAAGAAAACAGGAAAGATACAAGCCCGTCGCATTTGTCAGTAGTATATTTGGGAAACAGTATTTTCAGAAAGTCCCAAACTCAGTTTCAAATTATTTTCTTTGCTCACTTTTTAATAGAAAGGTAACTTTTCAGAATCTAGACCCTTTTTAAATGGAAAATGTGCAATATTATCTAAGGAAAGTATGAAGTTGATTTACTATGCATGATTTTTTTCAGTTCTTTGTACACATTCAGTATGGTTACATTTTTGCTCAGGATGCATATATTTTTTTTTTCTGCTGAACTTTTCTCGATTGCTTTTTTATCAGGTTTACAAATCAAATCAAACAGGTATATTGCAGAGCTCTCTGATATTATTTTCTGCGCTTATAGCACAATGTATTGAATTATGCTTGCTCATGTACTGCTGCTGCTATTCTCTCCAGATTGAGAGAGAATGACTGTGGGGGCTGTAAATTCACTTGGCTTCCAGCACCACTGGTTAAATCAAGAGCCCTGTTCAGGCTAGAGAAGAGACAGAGCAAGTGTTCATTACACAAATCAATTTGGTCAAAAGTACAGCACAGTGGGTACTCAACCATTGCTCACATAATATTGTCAACTTAATCAAATAATGCCTAGAAGACATTCACAAGCTTTTTCTCTCTGAGAAATAACTTGATTGGTGCAGCAGGAAAAAACAGGTGCTGTTTTGAGCATTTTTTTTTT
>VZTL01010260.1:5510-18569 GCA_013400535.1 Scopus umbretta
TTTTTTTTCCCCGCCCCATCTGTGGTTGATGGTTTGGCCTTTGTGCAGAGGCCTTGGGAAGAAACCTGAACTGACTGTTTGACAGTGCTGGTGCTGGTGTGTGTAACGGCGTTGCATGGATGCAGACGGACTGCGTGGTGGGGCTGCTCGAGGGGTCTGCCTTCCTGCAGCGTCCTGCCCTGCGAGCATGCGGCCGGATCCCCCGCTCTGTGGAGCCTCTCCTGCCCCGGGAGCACATGCTGCGACGCCCCGCGTCGAGCAGGAGCGGTGCTGCTGCAGAGCAGGGATGCAGGCAGGGGAATAAAGGTGCTTGGGTGGAATCTGTCCAGGATAGCCTCGCACACTGCTGGGGCTGGTGTGTGTGTGGGGGAATACAGCAAGAGCACGCTAGCCTGGGGGCTCTGGCAGTATGGCTATTTTTCCTGGGCCGCAATTCCCATCTGGTCGCCAGCATACAAATCTGCAGCTCAGCTGGCAGAGGCTGTACCACCGTACCACTGTTTTGTAGTTCAAGCTCTCTGGATTGTGTGAAATGGCTTGGTACTGTTAAATAAAACTTTATTTTTTTTACATAAAAAGAAAAGTCATATGAAATGGCTCACAAGAAAACTGCATTAAAATCAAGCAAACATTTTTTTGGTTCCAAAAGCCAATGCTGTGAAAATTTACATTTGCCTTTACATCCTAATTTGGGCTCTTTTGCATATGAGTTTTGATGCAACCATTAATTATGTGCTCGTATTTTTTCCACAAAGCATTGCCTTACTCAGGATGAAAACGCACGCACGCAGGCCTGAGGTACCGTCGTGTGGGCAATGGCAGGGCTGGTACTGCTGGCTCTCGAGTGCTTCCCCTCAAATCTAAATTATCCTCTGATGCACTTGCTTAAGCTGTATCAGAAATGAGCTGGTGTGAAGGGAGCTCACCTCTGTGGGCTGGAGGGCCCTTGGTACCTCCTTTTGGTCTTTAGGGAAGGAGTTTCTTCAGGGCGTTCTTCTTCTCCGCTTCTGACTCCTGGGATGGGGGACTTGACCACCCGACTAAGCCCCTTCTCCCCCTCCGGAGGGCTGCCTGCGGTAGCCCCTCGTTCATCCGCTGGCGATGGCGTCTGGCTCCTGAGCGCTTTGCCAGTGTAAGGATACAGAGCTCCTCTCCTGATGCTGCGTTACAGCCTGCGGGTGATTAAGGATTATCATGAGCTCAGAGTAAAACCGTGGACAGCCCTGCTCAGCCCATCTGGGACAGCATCTGCAGGGTGGCTCTGGCCGGCCCCGTGGCGGTTATCGGCAGCTCGGTGCTGTGCTGTACCGGGGTCGGAAGGGGCTCTGGGGCTGGCGGGGAGGGCTGCGCCCCTTTCCTTGCCTCCTGGCTGTCTGCTTTTGGGTTGTGAGATCACCCTGTAGTGCTGGACGCTTTCCGTTTGGGTGGCACAGCAGCCCCTTAGGACAGGAGTGGGTTTGCAGATCAGCTAGGGAGCAGGTGGGTGAGCGTTGAATAATATTCCTTGTGTCTCAGCTCTTTTCTGGGTCTCTGTTGATTTCCACCTTTGCTGGCCCCATCGGTGGGTGGGGGTCTCAGCAGCTGGTGGCACTGCTCTGTGTGGGTAAGTCGGGTTCTTTGTGGGGCTGGCCCCAGCAGGGATGGCTCTGCCTGGTCCTGCTGAGCCCACCTCTCCCCGTGCCTGTGATGATGGGCCCTGCCAGGGTTCCTGCAGGAGACCCTTCCTACTGAGACATGGGGCAGCTTCTCTCTCCCTCTCTCTGACAGTAGGGTTAGTTTTCAGGACCCTGCAGGAGGGTTGGCAGCTGGGGCAGGATCAAGGGAAAACTGTCTGTTACCAGAGGGAGGCCTGCTCCGTCTCGCCCCAGCGCCTGACGGCTGCTGACGGTGAGCCAGGTCTCACAGCCCTTGGTCTGCAGCGCTGCAGGGTGTCACAGGGTAAGCGTGTCTGCTCAAAGCCGGTCTCTGAGGCATTCGTGTTCGCAGCTCTCCCAGCCATCGCAGGAGCTTCTTGGCCATCAGGTTGGGGCAGAAGAGAGAGCAAAGTGCCGGGCTGGGAGGCTGCTTGTCCTCCTGAGCTGTTTGCTGTCCATTACAGAGCTGTGCCGTGCCGCTCCTCAGCGGCCTCTGCCCCACCAGCATGTCCCATCCATCCCCGCTGATGCCCCGGGAAACGCAGGAAGGCCCCTGGCAGTGTCCTGGCGCTTGGTGGGTCTCTGAAGCATGGCTTGTAGCCTTGGGGTGAGAATCATGCTGGATGCTTTCTTGCTTTGAGCTCAGTGGTGGTGTGTTTGCTATATTTGTTTAGTTGGCTGGGAAGAGAGCTGCTTTAGGGCTGGAAACCATTGAGCAGTGAGGGAAATGCATGAAAGGCTGGGCTAGTTGCACCTGCAGAAGAAGGCTTAATTAACAAGCTAGAATTTTGCCAGAAAGCAGGGTTATTCTTCCCATTCTTAGAGCAATGGTCTAGAACAGTTTGAGATGTTACTGGTCATTCCTGAGAGCCCAGGAGTTGATCTGCAAAATAATTGTTAGCTCTTGAGTGCTGTCACTGCCTGCTCACAAACTGACATTATAAGCATTTTAATTAAAAACACTGATCACAATTACAGTAAAAGTGGGATTAAAAACTAAAGTGTAGCCAAATAAGTGTTTAGTCCCATGCTTATCACCTCCTCTCACTGCCAGCCACCAAGCAGCTGATGTCCTTTGAAAAGCCGCCGTGGTCTTGCTGTTACAAGGCTCGGAGGGCGCCGCTGTTGGGGTCTGAGTCTCACTGGGCTCTGCTGGCACAGGGCGCCTGTCCCGCGTCTGCCGCGGAGCCAGGGCTTCCCCAGCCCTTCCCCGGGGGGGTCGCAGGATTTCGGCAGCCCAGCCTCACTCAGGTGCAGGGGAGGACCCTGCCCAGAAACCACCGCTTGGCTTCTGGATTTCAGGTCTCCCTGATTTCCCCATCCTGGGTGACTGATGGGTGCGACGCTGGGAGATGCTTGTGGGTGGAGCGGTCTCAGGGTGGCTGGGACCCCGGTCTGCTGGAGGGGGCCCTGGGCTGGGTGGGCACAGGTGGTCCCCCAGCCGGGCGGCAGCAGGGCAGCAGCATGGGAGCTCCTCGGCCAGCCGGGTTGCAGGGACAGCTCTGTGCTGGTGCAGTGGCCAGCAGCGCAGGAGCGTGTCTTCCTTGTCCAACGGGCACTGCTCTCCTGCAGCCTTCAGTCCTGCAGCCCCACTCGGGCGAGGATCGATGGGCTTCCCGGCCTTCTCCCCTCTGCTCCATGCAGTCCACGTCCCTGGTCGCCCGGTGGTCTCCATCTCCCTGGGCACGTTCCTGCTGTGTCCCTCGCTCTGGTCTGTCTCTCCTGGAAAGCCCAGATCTGACTTTTGCTGCCATGAGGGCAGGATGATCCCTCTGGATCTAAGGAACTCATTATCTGGAAGCTGCTAGGTCTGAGGCTCCCAGGCTTATGGAGAAAGTGCACTTAGAGCTTCAGGCTAATAAATTGCAATGGGAATTTTGGTTTATTTGGCATTATTTTTCCTTGAAGTTGTGCTGCACTGTTCACTCTAAAGTCATAGCCTGGGTTGGTTTATGCCATGGCATTTCTTGGAGCAGTGGACTTACAGGAGAGTACATCTACAGTGGCGTGTCTATCAAAATGGCAAGTGCAGCCCTACGCTGCTATATAGGCAGAGTATGTGACGTGAAAACAGCATTGTCCTTGTATAAGGCATGGCTGAGATTCCCTCCAGGAGGCTTTGTACGATGCCTGTTGCAGGCAAGAGGTCTTTGATGGAAACAGGGGCAGAAATGGGTTAAGAGGGTGGTCAGAGGAACCAAGGATCTGTTTGAGGAAGGTTATGCTGATTTAGCCAAAGTTTGGTTTAGCCCAGTATCCTCTTAGAAGATGGCTGAAAGCAAATTCCAGAGGTACTGGAAGTTCAGTGTTGGCAGGCCCATGCCTTGAAAGCGCTTGGTCTATTTAATCTGTAGATGAAAACTTCACAGTTGTTCCACTAATACCCACCTTTCTCACGTTAACTATTTTTTTTCACTTTTCACCATAAGAAATGTTTTGTTGAAGTTCACGTTCTGCAAATGCCTTATAGTTTTCTGTCAGCTGAGGCTGATGACCGCAAGGCTTGATGGGTGTTTGGATGGCCATTTGAAGTTAAGTTGGATAATGGTCAATCAGGTAATGAAAATAAAACTGAACTCAACTGTTAGCATGGATGGATTGTCAAAGGGAGCTTCCCCCTGTCCTTGCGAGTGAGCTGTACATCTGTGGGGAGGGTGGTGGGAGGAGATGCCTCATCTCCAGCGCTGCGCTGCATCGTGGCCTCTGAGCCTCAGCCTGTGTCCGTCCTGGGTGTGATGAGCGCTGCCCAGCCTCACAGGCGCCGGGGAAGGGTGGCAGGGCGTTCTGAGGGCAGTAACAGGGTCTGCGGAGACCCGTGCAGGAATTCCCTCTCCGGGCTCCCACTGTCAGAGCCTGGGACCCTTGTACCTAGGTGGTAGCAGGAACAGGAGACATGTAACCTTCGTCCAGCCTGGAGAGGGGCTCTGGCTTGGCAGCTGCTACAGGATGCCACTGCGTTGTGGGCTGGAGGCTGGCGCTGGCTTGCTCCGGGGTCCTTGTTGCACCACCTGAAGATGCATATTCTCACCAATATCATTTTGTTGTAAATGTTAGTTTTGTATGCTAGATGACATCTATGTTTTTCAACATCCTAAGAGTTATAGTTCCTTTTCTAAAATAATTGCTAATGAGAGTTTAAGCTAAAACCTGGGGTCTGTGGCCTGTTTTGCAGGGAGGAAGCTGGTTTGGCTTTTCTAAAGAACTTCGTTGCTGGCTAGAGTGCCGTAATTACCCTGCACCAGGTGTGATACAGAAGAGTTTACTAATGCTGCTCTCACTACTGACTTTCTTCTTGTTTGTGGCAAAACAGTCTCTGCCTTTGTATGCTGATGTTATTAGTCACTGAGCTGTTCCTTGGGAGGATGACGAAGTAGAAGCTCTAGGTAAAATGGTATTTGAAGGCATTTGTTGGGGTGCTTAGTTCCATGTGAGCATCTCTTGTTGTTATCAGCCTCTGTGACCTTTTAGCTTGTTTTTTGAAAATACTTCCTTTACATCCTCTCTTGTTGTTGAGCAGGTGCCTGAAGGGAACAGGGAAGAAGGATGGGACCTTTTTATGGCTTCTTACAGTGTAATAGTTTTGCATGTTTTCCAGGGAGGACCGGTCTCAGATAGCTTTGGGAAGCTCTGTTGGGAACATTCCGTTTGGGGTTCTGGACTTCTCTGCTTTTTGTAGAGCTGAATGCCTTTCCAGTCTTACCTTCTGCTGGTGTCTGCTGTTCCCATAATTCCTGTGCATTTCGTTGGTGGTGTCTGAGCAATGCCATGCACAACAGAGCGAGAAGGAGCTGAGGACGGGTGGTCTGTCCGGTCAGTACAGACCTGGCTGGGGGGATCCAGGCTCCATCCTCTGCTGGGTGGGGGCTTTTCACATGGGTGTAGGAATGTCCCTTATCTGCTGGGTGTGCGAACATGACAATGGTGCAGTCACGTATAAAAGACAGCTCAGCTAGAATGAGAAGTGTGGCGGAGAGGCTGTACTTGTGCATTGCTGCACAGCGCTGCGCTGCATCGTGGCCTTTGAGCCTCAGCCTGTGTCCGTCTGGGTGTGATGAGCGCTGCCCAGCCTCACAGGCGCCAGGGAAGGGTGGCAGGGCGTTCTGAGGGCAGAAACAGGGTCTGCGCAGACATTGCACAGGTTCCTTCAATGTCAGTGTTCAGCACAGCTGGTTCCCCTGGTTGTGGGGCAGGACTGTTTCATTTTTGAGGTTCTCTGTACCCGAGAAGGGTTTTGTTTCCTTCCCCGCTGCACGTAGCACTTTGCGTGGGTGTCCTGATGCCCAGCCTGGCTGGGGAGGCCAGGGAGCGCTGCTCCGAGCTGGCCGCTTGATGGGGAAGCAGCAAAAGGGGCTGCTCCCCCATGCAGCTCCCTCCTTGGGAATCTTTTTGGCTTCGATCCTCTGAGCAAACTCCCTAGCCTTTCCGTGAGGGCTGGCCTTGAGCTGGGAAGGTCTGGAGGTCTCCTCTGCCCTCCTGCTCCACCGAGGAGCTGGCTCTGCAGCCATCCTTGTCCTTCGTAGGCTGCTGCAGGATCTCTGCCTGTCTGCTGAGGCACGGGGGGATTTGTCAGCCTCTTCCATCCCCTGACCAGGAGGCTGCGTTCTCCTCCTGACCTTCAGATTTATTGACCTGTCCTCAGAGTCTTATTTCTGCACTGTCCATCTCTTTGGTATTTTTCTTTTCATTTCTCCTTTCCTCCGCTGCTTTTGGAGTAAGCTAGAGGATTTTCACCATTGTAAATGATGATTGTGGGAGGGATTCTAAAGCCAGGGCAAGGGCTGGGCTTGAGGACCTGAAGAGGTCTCCTTTAGTCCTCCTCCCAAATTTTCACATGGGCTTTTGTCTTTGGATTTCAAAATACTGAAGAGATATCACAATGTCTCGCCTAATCACGTTGAGTGTGCTCATACCTGCAGCCATTGCTTGAGTGTCTCCTGCGAGGCCGGTGAGGAGCACAGGACTGCGTAAATACAGCCTGGGAACAGCCTGGTGCCTATGCTGGCAGTACAGAGAGTCTGCCCCGTGGCTTGGAGCGGAGGTACCAGACTAACTGCAGCTAAGCAGAGGCTGAGATTTAGTCAGGACACTGGTATTAACATTCCTGTTTGCAGAAGTGCCCGGGGGGGGGTGGTTTAATGAACAGAAGTGATCGCTGCCTTGATCTTCTATGACCCCGGGGAAATAACATCTCAAAGCTTTATGTTCCAGGGCTTCCCTGTGGCACTGGGGTCTGGACCGGCTTAGGAAGCACCATCTCTGCATCTGGTTTGCACCTTGTCTCTGCATCTGTCTTGCAGCGTGTAGGCATGGGGTCTGCAGCATGGCTGCCCTCACTGGAGGGCTGACGGTGATTTGGTGCTCAGCTTCTCTTCTTCGTGGGCGAGAGGGTGTCCGTGCCCTGCGTGCGTGGCACTGCAGGGACCGGGTGGTGTGGGGTGGTTTGAGTGACATGGGCATGACCTCACGGCACGTAGGAAGGGGGTGGTTTGCTTCAGTGCTGTTAATCCCAAGGGGGAGAAAGTGGTAATTTCCTCGTCAGCAGTGTCGAGGTTTGCAGGCAGGACCCGAGCTGGGGGTGTGCAGAGCGTGTGGGAGGAGGGAGAGAGCTGATGCTGAAGTCAGGCTCTTGTGTGCCTTTTCTGTTTACTTCCTGGCTTCTGTTAACTGTTTGCTGGCTGGGCCTGTTCCTCCTCTCTCCATGGAAACTGTAGGTGACAGCCTGCTCTGAGTGAGCTCTCACTTCAGGAAGCCATAGGAAGTCAGGCCTGCAGGTGTCAAACCCACGGCTCTGGGGCTGCGAAGGTGGCAAGGGCAGGGAAGGGGCACGGGCAGGGCACAGGGGCTCCACGTGGCAGGCAGGGCAGCGAGGGGCTCTGCTGGAGCTCGGACCTGGAGCAATGCCTCATTTCTCCAGTCTGCGACCCTGGGGATTTGCAGGATGCTGCTGGGCTGGTGGATGCTTTGTCAGTGGAGAGGGTGGGGATATTCTCTCTTGTGAATTGGTTGGTTGGGGTGACCAGAAAGGGTTATCACGGCAGAGCTGGTGTCATATGCGGTCGCTGGCTGTGCTGGATGCCGGAGCCCCACAGCTGCGCCCAGAGCCTGGCCGTGGCCGAGTTCAGCTGCAAACAGTGGCCCTCTGCTCAGAGCTGGGGGAAGCGGCTCTGTCTCCTTCATGCTCCTCCTGGTGGGGCAGGAGGGCCTCCCCGAGTGACGCTGCGTGCGCTGCCTGCTGCTGACGTGCTGGCAGCCGGGCTGGGTGCTGCATGCAGCAGCGTGGCCTGTGACGCGGGGCTGCGGGGGCTTGCGGGGGCTGCGGTGCCGCGCGCCCCGCGGCCGGGCAGCGGAGGCTGCGCCCCCGGACGCTCCCTGTTTGGGCAGAGCCTCATCAGTATTCCTGGTGCGCGGCCGAGCCGGCTGAAGCTGGTCTGCAGAGCCTGGCAGCTCCGGTGCGGCCCTGGCATGGCGCTCAGGGTCCCGCAGCCGCAGACAGGCTCTGCTGCTATCCCGTGGCACGGCGTGGGCCCCACTTGCACCTCAGCTCCGGCCTCGCACCATTCACATGGGCCGGGCTGGAGAGCGTGTGCCAGGGGTCCTGGGCACCCCACAGCCTGGCCCAGGTGCAGTGTTGTCACCGTGCCCTGTCCTGTCTCTGTCCCCTGGCAGCACTGTCTGGGCAGTGGTACTAAGCCTGGTCTCCTGCCCTCAGTCCCACCGCTGGCACAGTGTGCGTGGGGCTGCCGGCCTCGGGCACTCTGCAGCCCCGCTGTTATGTAGGTCCTGGGGCTGGCTGAGGTCTTTCCTCTCCACCTGGTCCGCTGCTGGCATCTGCCTGCTGCCAGGGCGCTGAAAACTTACAGCTTCATTCATGCTGGGAACCTCATCCCTCCATCCCCAACTGCTGAGGCGTTCTTAGACGCCACAGTTCCGCTCCCTTGTCCACGCTGGATGTGTGGCTTCCTGCAGTGGCTCTCCCGGACTTGGGCTCCTCTGCAGAGCGACAGCACCTTCAAACCCAGGTGCAACGATCATAGAATCGTTAAGGTTGGAAAAGACTGAGACCATCTAGTCCAACCATCAACCCAAACCACCATGTCTACTAACCCATGTCCTGGAGTGCCACATCCACACATTTTTAGGACAGCTCCAGGGACGGGGACTCCACCACCTCCCTGGGCAGCCTGTGCCAATGCCTCACCACTCTTCAGTAAAGACATTTTTCCTAATATCCAATCTAAACCTCCCCTGGCGCAACTTGAGGCCATTACCTCTCGTCCTATCGCTGGTTACTTTGGCAAAAAGACCAACACCCTCCTCACTACACCCTCCTTTCAGGTAGTTGTAGGGAGCAATGAGGTCTCCCCTCAGCCTCCTCTTCTCCAGGCTCAACAGCCCCAGCTCCCCCAGCTGCTCCTCACAGGACTTGTTCTCCAGGCCCTTCCCCAGCTCCGTTGCCCTTCTCTGGACACGCTCCAGCACCTCAACGTCCTTCTTGGAGTGAGGGGCCCAAACCTGCACACAGCATTGGAGGTGCGGCCTCACCAGTGCCCAGCACAGGGGCACGGTCACTGCCCTGCTCCTGCTGGCCACACCATTCCTGACACAAGCCAGGATGCTGTTGGCCTTCTTGGCCACCTGGGCAATAGAATCATAGAATCATTAAGGCTGATGAATGCAGCCATCCCATTCTCCAGGCTGAATGTCCCCTTGCAACAAAACCTTTGCCTCTGCAGACAGCTGGAGCAGAAATACCAATGCCTGCTAGGTCTGGAGGAGCGGAGCATTTGACCAGTCACGGTTCAGACTTCTTTTCTGTTTCAGGGCTCCGCCCTGAACTTCACATTGGGGACCAGCCAGCAGTGGAAAGTTCCCTGACTTTCGGACTGTCTTCCAGTGCAGCTGTTGTTTAGCTGCTCATGGCTTTTTGTTAATTTAAGCCAGATGTTCATTGCCATAATATTTGTAACATGAGAGTGACTCATAAAAGCACTGGTAAGAGAGTGGCTTGCTCCTGTCCCCAGGCACCTGCCCCGGGTCAGGATTGCAAAAGCACAGTGTCCCTGTTACATCCCAGCTCTCGGAGCTCATCTGCTTCCGGAGGCTCACATGGCACAGGGGACTCCAGTAGCAGCCCCTTCCCAACAGGCAGGTGAATTCAGATGGTGTAACCTTTCATTTGCATTAGGTACTCACACAGCACCAGTCAAACCCAGTATAATCATGAAGCAAACTGCCTAAGAAGAGACACTTGAAGGTGTGTGGGGCATACTTCAGTGGTGGCTGCCTCTAAACACCAGTGGCTTCTGGTTTTCTCAGAACTCTCAGAACAGTTCCTCCATCAGTCACCATTCAGCCACCATAGCTGAAGAGGCAGCCAGAGTCCACGCGCTGTCAAGATCTGGTGGGGTTTGAGCCCTTCCTTGGGTGCAAGCACCCTTCCTGCAGCCCTCTGGACCCAGAAGTTGTATCTGAGGCTCCATTTTATTCTATTTTATTCTAGATGTCTTTTGTTCTTTCTGCAGGAATAACGCCAAGGGGAGCATATCAATGTATATAACATATGGAAACCTTTGCCTTTAACAGGCTAATTAGGTAAAAATGTCGTTATGTTGTTACTGTAGTAGAGACGAATATCTTCCTGGGATGTAGCAATATGGATGTTGTATGTATAGTTCTTCTCATTGCTGCTGGAGGCCTCAGCTGAATATTGTGCCCAGGTTCTGGCACTGCATTTAAAAATGGGTAGTAGAAAAACTGTAGAGAATTGAAGGGAATGCATTAAAAACACTAATAGCCTTAAAAATATGATCCTTGATGGGACAGTGAAGGAGACCTTGTCAGCTGAGGGGAACTCTCTGTGTTTCTCAGTACGTTTAAGGGAAAAATGTAGGGAAGAATGCAGTCTGTTACCTTTCACAGCTGATAAGGGTATGGCAGAAGTAATTGGCTTTATATGCAGGCAAGGGGATTGGGACAAGAGAGTGGGAGGACGAAGAACAGGAGCAGCGAGGATGGTGCAGTACTGCAGTGGGCTTAGGGAGGTCATTAGGATGGGTCAGAGAGACGCCTGTCAGGGTGATCCACGCATGTCTGGTCCCGCCTCGGCAGGGGAGCGTGTGGTACATCATCTCTTTGAGCCCTTTCCAGCAGATATTTCTGTGATTCAGTGATACCTTAAAGCCCAGAACTTGTCAGAATATTTTAAAAAGATGAGATGCATATAGAAGGTGTACCATCTGGCATGGTTACAGTAGAAGTTAAACCCAGGATTTCAAGAAGGCATGAATATAGGTGGCCCCGCCTCATTAGAGGAACAGCTTCCAATCCCTGGGAGCAAGGAGCTGTGCAAAGCTCGGTTGGGAAGGAGCTTGCCGGGTTACTGGTCTGGTTCCCTGCCATAAGGCTGGTTACCTGTGCCTGAATTACTCCTGATAGGCGTCTGTGCGATCAGCTCTGACATCTCCGGTGATGGAGATGTCACGGTCTCTGCAGCCAGGCTTGTCTGGTGTTCAGCGCTCTTTGGAAGACGTTCCCTCATAATTGCTTTCTGCAGAATTCCTCGCTCCTCGCTGCAGTGCGGCTGCTCCTGGGAGACAGGACACCAGATGATGTGGATGAGGGTCGGATCCAGTCTGGCAGCTCGCGTGTTCCTGTGACCTTGGCACAGATGGCAGAGCTGTAGCTTTGGCGGATTGTCAGGCGCCTTCTGCTCAGTTTCAGACATCGGTGCCTGTTGGCTTGGGAGGGAGGGGAGCTGGATGCATCCCGTCTTCTGCCCAGGAAGCACTGACACGGTGTGGGCAGGGGCATCTTTTAGCTGACCTTCAGTCTAAGTAGCTGCTCTGTGTGGTCAGCACTGTGTAGCTGGGAGGGTCTACTGCTGAATTAGAGATTTTACTGTCCGAAAGGTGCAAAAAAGTCAAGGGAAGAGAAGGACCTCCAGCTAAGGGAGGAGGCTGCTGGGCAATAGCTCTGCTTGTGCAGTGTAGTGATGGTGGTCTATGTTATTAACAAGGACTGAGATGGAGGCAGATGGTGGAACCTGTGGACTTAGGAGAGGATGGAGAAGGGAGAGGAAGGGGCTTGACGGAGGTGTTGTCTGTGCTTTGGGGAAGGGAAAGGCTCAGCCTGGTGGTGCCTCAGGTGGGGTGGGATTTAGCTGTGTCCTAGGGCTGCAGGCAGTGACCAGGGCTGGGTGCATCCATGGAGAACTGGAGAGGAGATGGGGCGTTCAAGAAAATTGCGAGGGTGTACTGTGAAGGAGGATGAGGGATTGAAGAGAGGGCAGAGTCCAAAAAGCTGGTGGAATTTTGGAAGAGTCAAGGCAGCAGAGTCAAAGGACTCCCTGGATAAGGAGGGAGAAAAGGAGATGCTGATATTAAGATACTAAGAATGTCACCATCCCTGGAGGTGTTCAAAAACCGTGTAGAAGTGGCACTTCGAGACATGGTTTAGTACTCATGGTGGTGTTGGGTTGATGGTTGGGCTAGATGATCTCAGCGGTCTTTTCCAACCTTAATGATTCGGTTCTATGTTCCCTGGAGAGGCTTTGAGAGGCAGGAGAAGACCTAGGCTGGTTTAGCAGACAGAGCTTTCGGAAAGGTAAAAATAATTTTAAGGGGGAGTCAAACATCTTTTTTTTTTTTCCTTTTTTCTTTTCTTTCCCCAGATGGAGGGCAGATCATGCTTGCACTGAGAAGGAGAGCCAGGGAGAGGGTAATTCATTGGGAAAAAGAGAGGATGAGGAGGGTCCTGGGGTGATGCTGGAGACAGAGAGCGTGCTGCGGGCAGCAAAGGCAAGGGGGTGCTAGGGAAGAGGTGGAGGAGGTACTGCATTGGGGGACCCTGGAAAAAATGGCCTGGAAGGAGGGACAGAGCTTAATGACGGTGTGTTCGATCAAGGAAGAACACTCTTCTCTGGAGCAAGACAGGAGAGAAGGTCTGGCTGAGGTGGTTATGCTCCTCCTGCCGCCCGGGGCCCCGCGCCGGTCTCCGCAGGCAGCAGCGGGAGGGCTTCTGGGTGTCGGTGCCGAGGCTTTTCAAGAGTTTCTGAGCATAGTGCTGCTCTTCGACATCATCGACATCATCGTCTGCGGTGCAGAAAGAGCCCCGTGGCAGCTGCCGGTGGTGGTTGCTGGCGAGGCACAGGCGTAGGAAGGGGGAGCAGCAGCGGGGTGCCCGGGGCGCAGGCCGGGGCAGCGGGGTTCTGCTGGAGGGGACGATGTGGCGGCGTGAGGGGTCTGGGCGACGGGAGCGGAGCGGGCCTGCGGGGCGGTGATGCGCAGAGCACTGCACGCTCCGGCAGAGCGGGGTCAGCTCCGGTGCTTCCCGCCGCGACCGGGGAGAGGGATGTGCCGTGGGACGGCGGCCGGGGAAGCGCAGCTCGGCAGCGAGCGGGGGAGCCGCCGGAGCGACGGGGCAACCG
>VZTL01010261.1:5504-18470 GCA_013400535.1 Scopus umbretta
AAATCATGGATTGATAGTGAGGTTCCTTACTCGCTTACTCTCTCCTTGACTCAGCACTTGGCACATATTTCATTGCTTGTTTTATGCAACCAGCCACTCAAATGTTTTGAAAGAATGGGCCAAATAATGACAGCGTAAACTGCCCAATGCAAAAATGTATTCACACAGGGCATCACGCAAACTAGGGAAAAGCCATTTTCTGAAGCAGTAATAGTTCTTAATACAGCCTTACTCATAGCTGCATGGAGAAACAGGAATACTGGTGAATCTATAGCTACCAAAAAGTAAGCGTGACTCAATTCAAGTGACTCATGATTGTGACTAACCTGTTTAATAGCTCTCTTTTTTAAAAGTCAGCCATTAAATCATTTCTGCACGTTCTCTCTGAATTGCCTTGCATTCCATAATTTAGAAATGATTACCAAAGCACAATCACAGTGTAGATCTAAGCAAATCACAATGATATATAAATGTACGTTAAAGTTTTAAATAAAACATATAGAAAGTAAATGTTAGGAAAGTGTATTTGTCTAGAAGCTAGCAGATTCTTTCTCACGCAAACATAAGGCAAATACAACTGAATGCCAGACTGGAGGGATGGAGGGTTGAGTCATCCTGTTATCAGGTGCCTGAACCCTGCCTGCAGGTGCTCTACAACTCACTGCTCAATCGCATTACAGTTTTGCGCAGTGAATTTCAAGCAGAATAAAAAAGTAGCTGAGTCCTCCCTCAGAAGCAAATGCAGCTCAGGTCAGGCACAGCAATGCTTTTAAGAAGAGCTTGAGGAACAGTCATCATCTGGCAAAAAGCATTTTGCATTTTTAAATCAATAAGGATATTAAATCTGTAAAAGAGAGGGAAGTTTAGAGTTCATTCATTATGAGACCACTCTTCAAAGACAGGGTAAACATTCCTCCTCATACACCATTAAAATGAATCCCCACTATTTAAAAACATTTATAAAACCAACCACAACTACTGTTAGCACCTCTGACGTAGAGTAGAAAAATGCATTTATTACTAGTTCATTTTTACAAATAGTCATATGCAAAGTCAAATAGCAAGTAGGCAGGAGAAACGGAACTGAGTGAAACTTATTCTCCAAGTGCATCACCAAAGAACGCTTTTTAATTGCAACTCTTACGACAAAGTGTCCTGTCACCCCTTGCAGCAAACGATGTTCATACCCACCCAATGCAGCCAGCACTAACTGAAAAGGCTGTGAAGTCAGCTGAAGAGATATACTGAAATTGCCCATTCGATGGTGCTGTAATTCATCTGCTATTCTACTCTATCATTTGGTGAATCTCTAGAGGTACCAAGTTTCAAAATTACACTTACATCTAAAACTACACATACAATAAATCATCCGTGTAACATTTCTCAAGAGTCTCTAAACAGGTTTATCTGACATTGCCACTAATGGAAAAGAGGATTAATGGGCTTTATTATTATTTATTACCCTCCCCTTGACTGTAGACAAGCCAGTTGCTCAGTTGCTTTCCCCAAGTTGTTGCTAAAGGCCTTGATCTGAATCCCTACTTACAGCCTTAAGTAAAGAAGCACGAGAAAGGGAACAAAAGGTTTGTGCTGTTACTTGGGGGGTCGGGGAGGACAATACGAAATTTAATCCATACTGTAAGGGAGCATTTAATTGATTGATTCACAACTGCTGTAGACCAGTTGAGCATCTCTCTCCACTATCTGGGAGAAGATTTCCAGGTAATTTGTCAGAAAATGTTTACTTAAGTGTGTTGATGAACTCCTGAGCTTCCACTATCCTCAGCATCCTCACTTCCTTGCTCACTGTACACTTTTCAACAAATCTGAAACTGTTTCATACTTAAAAGTATGATAACATTACAATTAATGCAGCAGTCATTGTGATTAACCATATAATACAACTTCAGGAGTCTTATCTTATGCATCAAAGCTGCAGAGGCTCTGTAAATAATAAATATGCCAACGCATGCATATTCAACCTCTCACCCAAATACCTTTTGGCTCACAGCAAAACAAGACTATAAAGCATTTCTGCAGTTTATTTCTAGGAGGTGGTCATTTCATTTTCTGGGAAAAATTACATTATGCAAAAATTATATTATGCAACCCTACATTTCATTAATATTTTGTTTGTTGGCAGAAGCCTGTTCCAATTTTCAAAATCCATTATGAATGTAGGGAATGATGCCCATGAAAAGGGTGAGTCACAACACTGCTGCCACTCGAAATGAATAATCATCAACTTTTTTCATTATGTCCTCTGATCTGTGCAAAAAATAACTTTCCGCTTTAACAGGGAAACTTCGAGAAAGAGTAAAACTGGAAATAGGCGTCTCAGGTTTAGTCTCAAAAAATAGTGACATTTTCCCATATTGTTTAAAAGTAGTCTTAAAAAAATGAAATATTTATTATCAGTAGCAATCTGTTTACACAGCAATATAAAGCACACAACTAGAATAACATTGGGACATACTCCCTCCCATGGCAGTGGAAATACATGCAAAACATTGCATACATACAAAAGAATTAGTAAGAATTTTGGAGAGATATTGAGGAATTCCTGCAGATCTCAGTCAGCTATCTGGACAGGCTTTTTTTACCTGGCTGTATTGTAATAGTTACAATTGTAATTGTAACCTGCAAATTAAAAGTCACAGCAGCTGCCCTTGAGCTTAATTCTCAATCTCTCTCACAGTGAGTTACATAAGACTTCATCAGTGACAATGCAGTTCCACTGCTCCAGAAGCACAGGCCTAAGATATGCACATATGTCCTGGTTTCAGCTGGGATACAGTTAATTTTCTTCCTAGTAGCTGGCATAGGGCTGTGGTTTGGATTTACCATGAGAATAACATTGATAACACACTGATGTTTTTAGTTGTTGCCAAGTAGTGTTTACACCAGTCAAGGACTTTTCAGCTCCCCATGCCCTGCCAGGGGCACAAGGAGCTGGGAGGGGGCACAGCCAGGACAGCTGACCCAACCTGGCCACAGGGCTATTCCATACCATACGGCATCACACTCAGTATAGAAACTGGGGGGGTTAGCCGGGGGGGGCAGCGATCGCTGCTTGGGGCCTGGCTGGGCATCGGTCAGCGGGTGGTGAGCAGTTGCATTGTGCATCACTTACTTTGTATATTCTATTTTTTTTCCGAACTTTATTTTATTGCAACTATTAAACTGTTCTTATGTCAACGCATGAGTTTTCTCGCTTTTAATCTTTCAATTCTCTCTCCCATCCCACCAGGGTTGGGGGGAGCAAGCTAGTGGCTGTGTGGTGCTTAGTTGCTGGCTAGGGTTAAACCACGACAACATAATAGCCAAAGCATGCTGCAAGCCTCGTCTCCAACCTCACATATGTATTTTCCTGGAAAGCTGCCAAGTTGTTAATAGGTTACACCGGAGATTCCTCACTGTGGAGCTCCTAGGAGACTAACAACTAGATTAGCCTCATGCAACAGAAAGTTCTACTTTGCTGTACAGATGCCCTAAAATTACCTTGCTGTCTCCTACATTTTTGTTGTATTCTCTTCATCTGCTTCACCTCCCACTTGCAAAGCTGCTGGCCTTCTCAGGCTCTCAGGAGGACAAATCTTAGAAGTTGTTACTTAAGACTTCTCTTTGGCAATTAAAGATTTTAAGGAAATAACCTCAAACCCTCTCATATATAAGCAGACGACCTGGTTCTTCCATAAGTCATAAGGAGGCAAGCAGCAAGTCTGCTTCCAACTTGGGACCATTGCCATCATTTTAAAGTGTCATTATAGCATTGATGTAGACAGCACAATTCATTTCTTGGTGCAGAGCAGCCATCTAAGCCATGAAACATCCTACAAATCTTAGGAACCACATAGTTCCCATAACCCAAACCATCATTCAGCCATCTGTGTTTCTATATACATACACAGTGTGCAGTTTTCAGAATATAATTTTTGCTATCGCTTAGGTCAAGACATGCTTCTTAGCAGGAAGAAGTCACCCAATTGTAATATTAAAAACAAACACACAGTTTTGAGAATCTGAAAGCCTGCCATTAATGTAGTAAAACATTCTTGTAAATCCATTTCAGATACAAACACAGAGAGACAGGCAACATCTACATAACAAAGTACCTTCCTACTAGCACTCACACAAACACAAATTAGAAATATATCAGCAGTATTTGAATGGAGCTTCATACTATTTCCTTTGAACTGGTTTTAACATGACTGTGCTAAATCCCTAGGCATGACAAAGTGTTGTTGCTTCCTTAAAAATGAGTCTAAGGGAACTGAAGGGAACAAAAAAAAGTTGGTGCCTGGCAGGGATGTGCTGATGCTCTCAGGTTTATTGACACTAAGTCAGTAACCCACTGAAGTCCCTTGTTCCACCGACCATGTAGACAAAAAAGCCTATTGACTTGTGGGATCAACACCAGATTCAGGGCAAGGTAAAAAAGGGAGAAATGGCACTGTTCTTACATCTGTAAAAATAAAAGTTAATCAATTGTTGGGGGTGAGAAATAAAACCTGTTAAAAGATTGAAAAGAGTAGAAGTATCTCAGTTCATGGTTGTCAAGAAGGCTGACAAAACCTGAATTGTTCAAGTGGGGTGGGAAGATGCACTGAAAGAAAATGGAGGGGGAGGGGAATCGGTCTCTTGTTGAACTTGAAAAAGAGAAGACAGAGAACTGAAAAGACTGAATCTTGATAAGTTTCCTGTAAGCACAGAAAGAATTAATTTTGATAACAGAAATATTAGAATAGAAGAAAAAGCACTGATAAAAGCCAAGGTAATTTATCTTTCCTGTATTTATGGAGACACACAAATCCTTTTTTTTTTTTTTTTCTTTTTGCAAAACCTGCAATAAAGACCCTGCAAACCAAACTGTTTAGATAAGCCATCTTGTGAGTGACCTATTCTTACTGTGCTTTGTAGAGACACTGTCATGCTTGACATTGTATCCAGTTGTATCCAAAAATAGGCTGTAGGATCTCTGAAAATTTGCAAATCTAATTAATCCAGGGCAGAGGTTTGGTAACTATGCTTGCTTTATTTTGCATTTCATTCAAAAAATTTGTAGATGTTACACTATCTTTTTAATTGAATTAAAGCTTGGAAATATGCATGACCATAAAAAGCCATCTGGTAATTCTAGCCATGGAATCAAACCCAGTGACTGCTCTTTAACCTTAGAACCCCACATAGTTAGAATTCAACATTTATGAAATACATACACAAACAGTAACATATGCAAACAGGAAAACACAATTTGCATTTCTCCTTTACTTATATATTCATTAAACTGGATTTCTGCATGTGCAAATGATCAGTTGGTTGCATAAGTATGTGTGCAATACTTATTTGCATTAAATCATGATAAAACTAATGCAAATTATATGGGAAACAGACATTTTTCATATGTGCCTATTTCAATCTTCTGGCAGTTTGCTAATACTCTGAGTTTTAGAATATTCTATGGGGTACAGTTTATAACAACCTCTGTGAGTTTGGAACAATTAGAAATAATTACAGAACTGACTGATAAGAACTTGGATTAAAATTAAAATTAGAATTACCATAAAATGAAAAAAGAACTGGTTTTGCACCCATTTTCCTTTCTGGGTGTGATAAAAGCTAGTTTGATTTCAAAAAAAAGTTTTCAGTTATTAACGGAATTGTACGAAACTTTTTCATATACAACTACCTCAGACGAGTATTTGATTTATACTTCGACTTATATTTATATCAGCCACAGCCAGATTTACATTTTAATTCATTCCCTCCTGTTGCCAGCTCTAATTTGCAGATGTTGTGCACATAGGCTTTCACTCTAAAACAGAAGCAGAGTTCCTGGCGTGTTCAATGTTTAGAAGACATTCATATCTGCAATTACAGAGGCTAAACAGATAGGACAGATGGGCAGATGAGACTGAGGGACAGAAATAAATTAGGACTTGGTGTTACCTGAGTACCAATTTATTTGGAAGCTGGTATGTTTTCAACAGTGCAGCATAAAGGCATCATTTTCTCTAGCTAGAATACTTCTGTCCAGCTGGATTCAAATATTTCAGTAATACTTCTTAATGGATTGAATTTTTTTTCTTCAAAAATGTTTGACTTTTGTCAAATGCTAATGTATGAAATCAGAATGTGCACAGCTAATTTATACAGTGCCTAAGAGCAGCTCTTGTATGGGTTTCTAGAACTAAACTAAAACCACACTTGTTCAGAACTCCATCAGTTAGTCATCAGTGACAAACTGATGAAAAAATGAAGTGAAAAGTACCAACACAGTACCTATTTTTATCCAAAATAAAACATTTCCATTTGCAGACTTTTTTTAAAGGAAAAAAAAAGTGAAATAATCTCATAGAGTGACTTACAAAGACAAAGTAAGAAAAGAGACGCTTACCCTCTCCCCATCCTTCTTTTTGCAGTCTCTCAACCTCCAACCATTCCCATAATTCATGCACAAATGGTACTGGGAATCGCAGCTCAATCTGCCTGTCCTGGCTCGTGAATATGAACTTTGGCTGTTCACCTCCAAACAGTTTGCCCCAAACTGTGGGCTACAAAGAATTCATTTCTCCTGGGCTCTCCTGTTAAACTGTTCCAGTTATACCATAACTCAACACAAGGGAGGATTAGGACCCTGAATGCAGCCTTGCACATGACCATGTTCAATCACTTGAGGGGAGGCACGTCACACCCTGAGCTCCTGTCCTAGTCTTACCACACCAGTGAAACAAGTAGATACTCTTCTGGAGGACGAGGCAAAGATGTGTCAATCTTTTTCCACAGCAACTTTGTCAGACAAAATGAAAAGCCCAGTGCCGTTCAACTACAAAGCAGCCATGCCCGTCCTCAGCAGGCTACTAAACAGACGATTTATACTGTATTTTGCAGAGAAATCCTAGATTATAGTTTGTCATCTAAGCTAGCTAAAAGTCTTTTATTTAGAGTAGTGTGACACAGAAAGAAGTAATAAGCCCAGTTTAACAATGCAATTGCATCGCTTCCAGTCAGTTCATTGCACGGGCAAGGAAAGGACTGTCACAAAAATAAGTATGTATATAGATACATCCAATTTTAGTCTCTAATATTGACCATTAAAGGCATCAGAGATATAAAATTGGCACCAGAACTCAGGTAGTTCTGTGGCACTGAGTTTAATATTCTTACCACTTACAATAACTTTCAGGATCAACATAATTTTACAAGTAATGGTACTTATTAGAATACTAATGGTGCTCAGTTCCATCAAACAGAACAGTGTGCATAAAGGTGTTTTAAGGTCAAATCCGCATACATTCACAAATGAAATAGAAGGGCCATAAAGTGAGAATCAAGATGGAAGTTTAGCTTTGACTGACACAAATCAGAAGCATTGGTTAACTAATTATTCCCAGTGAATTAAATGAATGAGATGTTCTTCCTGCCCCATGCACTGTAGGCATTTTCACTTAATATTTCACCTCAGATGGATGAATCACACATGTCTTGATCTTCACTCATGGAAAACCTTGACTCATCTTCCCAGCCACTACTAAAAACCTTAGCATAACACTCCTATAAACAACAAGCACAGGGAAACATAAAAAAAAATATTTGCTTATCAACAGTTATAAATATTTTTAACTGAATATTAGTTTAAAAAGGTGAAACCAGAAGCAACATGCTCTGAAGCCACTAAATGTCACAGCAAGTTGTGCTCGACACACCACCCCAGAGGGATGTGACGAGTGTGATACGATCTGTTGCCGAGTCCTGCATGGCCTCGAATCGCCTGTAGGCCAACTGACACTGTATTCAGGTACCCAAAGCTATACAGGTCTTTGCGTACAACAGTTGCATCCCATGTAACAGAACTGCTGTCATGCCCCTTGGCTTTAACGTGCCCAGCATAACTCCAGGCTACCAGATGCTGCAATGCAGACTTGTTTTGCCTGTCTAGACGTTCTCTGGGAAATTGGTCCAGCTAATTTATGGTCACTACACTGTCAGAGCATCATAAACTACTTTCTCAAGTCCTAGTGATGGGCTCCATTAATTTTATTAAAACATAAATTTCATGTTAGATTTTTGATCTGTTATTTTGACAAAGCCACTAATGCTTGGACAGATAATTTTCGAGCATACATTATTTTCTGCTAGGATACAGGATATATTCTATTCCAAATTACGTAAAGCCTCTGTGCGAACTAATGATATATTATCCCCTGAAATACCTTTATGTACAATAAACAGTCCCAGAGTCCCTAAATTATTCAGCATGATGTGCTTCAGAAGCAGAATTTGCTCGTATTTCTTTAGGTGAAATGCAGTTGGAAGCCAAGCGGTTCTACTTAACCCATTCCCCAGTCAAGCAGTGCTCATTTGGTTAACTTTAAGCCAAAGAAATGTATCTTTTCTTTTGGTCTTCACTTCCATATTTTAAACTAATCTAGGAGGTCTGAATCACCCTATTTTACCTTCCATTCAAGCCTCACAAATAAGCACGTCACAAAAGCTAAGGAACTATGACAGATGACAAAAAGCACCGTGTAGTTGAAGATAAAGAAGAGAGAGACAAATTTGTTAAGTGCTGGAGTAAATCATCCAGGGATGTTGCTCAATCTCCATCTCTGGTGGAGAGATCAGGTTAGACAAATGTCTGTAAGGAACATTTTAAGTGGAGTTTACCTTGCCTTCGGGTAAAGGATGGATTAGATGACCTCCTGAGGTTTCTTTCAGATCTGTGAGTCTATGAATATAGTAGCATTAATCATTCTCTGTCTCTGGAGTAGCCTGCATGGCCCTTGCAACTCTCAGGATGACACTCAAGAAGAACTGCAGCTACTATAGCAACATCACAGTTAGTTCACCTTCTTCTATAGAGCAAAACAACAACAATTAGTAATAGTTTGGAGACTTGCTATAATGTGCATGTTTTTTCTTCAGCTGACTGTATCTTACCAGGTAAGACAAAGTGTTTTAAAGGATTTCAAGCAATGGGCTTTCTAGTTGGCTGGAAAAACCTTTATAAATCATCTGGTGGGACGCAAAAAGCAAGGTACTTCCAGGGTTCAAGGAGGTGCGAATTTAAGAGCTGCTTGAAGGGAATGAGGACTAAGGGAAGGCCTTCTGCACCCGTAGGTTCCTGGAACTGTCCCAAGACCATCTGTGCAAAAACCTGTGGGAAGAAGAGCTTTAACCATTCAACATATTAAACGTTTTTTCCTTTCTGTTCTGCTTTGATGCACTTGATGCTTTTTGATGCACTTTGATGCCCTGTTCTTCTCAAAAGCCTGTCACCGTTCAAAACGGCTACTACAAACTAAAATAATGCTTTCCATTTTAAAGTTTCCTTAGTAGGAGCTAAAGGGTGGTAATTAGCATGAAAGCCAGGCATCCATTTTTATCAGCTCCTCACTGCCCAACATCTCTGGGTCAGAAACAGGTTTTCAATTTCTTTTTTGGCATCCACAGCAGACCTGTTTCAGGAACACACAGTTCTGTGCAAGCAAGAAATCCAGAGATACGGGCAGTGTCTTTGTGAAGCAGGCAGACAGAAACTGATACTGTAATCCTGGTGCATTTTGGAAAAAAAAAAAAAGGAAAAATTTTAACTAAAATAATTATTTCTTACCCTGAAACTATTTGTTCAATTAAACCTAAAGTATGGCTTGAAACATAATAGGCAAACCGCAGGAGAAAGCAGTTCCAGAGTTCAGTTTTGCTTCTTTCACCATACACCTCAAAGTAGATGACAGCTGATATAACAGAAAAATAGCCTGACATATTGAGAGAAGTAAACGGGGAGCAATTCAGAGAGAGAAAAACAAGACTGTACTTGCATTTTATTCTTTTGGCTTTATAGTGAGTGCCTGGCTGAAACATTATGAACTGATGTAACAGAACAGTAGTGCATATTTCCTTTGCACTATTAGACTTTTGTTTCTGTTTGTAAGAGCTGATTAGTCCCAAATGTTGAAGGAAGAAGAGAAGAGCACATGCTGCATTAAGGGAAGTTTTGCTATGCTTCAGAGTGGGCAAAGGAGGTCGAAGCAGCAGCTGCTTTGTCAAAGTAACAGATGCAAAATCTATTGTGAAATTTGTGTTTCATTAACATGAATATTATAAATGTTTCATTAGTTTACACACATTCAATACTCAGGTCAATTGATTCCCAGTAATTTTTTTTTTGGCAGTAAATTTGGTTGCAAGATTGAAGTCCCCGTGATCTGTGACCAGTATCACATCTGGACAGTCTCTATTACTATAAATGTAATAAAAGGAAAAAAAGGTTTTGAGGGTATTTTTTGCCTTTTTGTACAGTCAAAACTTTATTACTATGGAGTACTCTGATTAAATTCCTCTACTCATTTTTTTAAGGCACTAATTAAAAACTAAAATCTTTGATTATATAGCAAACAATTTATGAACAAGGTCAGTCAAACTACTATTGTTCCAAAATCTGGCAAACTCTCAGGAATATTTTGTTGTTGACAGTGCACAGCTTGGTTTTCAGCAAGACTCAAGATACCTCACATCTGAGGAAATATGTACAAAGTAGAATATATGCTTTTGAAAAGGAAAAAAGATGACATTCAGACAGACGCTAATATAAAGCAAGTCTTTCAATAACATGAAATAAAATAGCTAAAAGCAGAATGGCAAATGAAGAACAGAATGTAAGTTCCTAAGAATCTGCAAGAAAATTACCAAAATTACTTTACTATTCTGGAACTTCATCACAGTATGTTTGGCACCCTACTGAATGGGGAAAAAAAAAAACAACCCAAAACCAAAAAAAAGATTCCTTTATATATATGCACATACACAGAGATACATCTAATGCTTCTTATCTACATTCTCCCTGCTTTTTGGTGTTTCTATTTTTAACCCCATTGATGAAGCAGAACTTCAGAGTTCTGCTCTGCTTAGTTATTCCCTAACTTTTCATTAAAAGCTATCATGATCACCAGTAAGACCTGTGCTACATCATTGCAGTTGGAATAAAATGCATTTTTTATTGAGCTTTGCATCACTGGAGCATGTAAGTGACTTCAGGATAGAAAATGATTCAAGCGATGAGTACCTTTAGGACCAAAGAGCTTCACAGCAGCTTGGTATAAAATTTTAGTAGCTCATAAGTGAGCTGGAAGTTCAGATCTATTGAACTATCATAGAGATTCTGGCTCCTAAATACCTATCTATGTCACTTTTTACAGTAGTGCTTTGGGAACCGAAAGAAATCACGTTCTACAATCTGTCACCATGCACACCAGAGCCCTAATTCATCCTGAGAGCAAATACCCACATCACCAGCACCAAACCTCTATGTTGCAGACTAAATGGCAGCACCACCAGTATTCCCACTGGAAAGGTCAAGGGCTCGGTGTGTCAGTAGTCTCACTGCCCCAGCTTGCTTCTGGAAGGGTTCAAAGCACTCCATTGCCCACTGTGAAGCACGGCAAAACTTTTCTTAGGGCAGCACGTGCTGTCCTCTTCTTTCAGCATTTAGGACTAATCAGCCCTTACAAACAGAAACAAAAATTTAATAACACAAAGGAAACATACCTCACAATTGACAACATCTGGCAGGCCATCATGTTCTCAAGGGATGATTTTAATGCACTTCGTGCACACTGAAAAAAAGATCTCAAGAGATTGCCAATGCCTTTTTGGTATATCAGAGCTTGGAAGCTCTTCAGGCACAAGGCAATGTTTTTCTGTCTAACTCTATTTGATAACATCTGCGAAAACATTGTGCTGCTGATCAGCAGAGCTAAACCTTATAGGGGGAATAGCACAGTCATCTCTATGACACATCGACACTCATGATGAGTTGCAAACAAATCTCGTATTTTCTAAACAATAGGGACACATACCAAGTGATGAAGGACATCCTGTTGTCACACAGCTCAGATGCTAAGGTTTATGCCAACCTTAATAACAAAGCAAAACTAATATTGGAACTCCCAGGGTATCACAAATGTCTTAATCTACATCCACAATGAGGTTGTTTTCCACATTTTCAAGTATTATCACAATGCCTTTCCCTATGAACAGACAGACAAAAGCATTTGAACTGCAGCAGTATTGTCTTTTATGGTTTAGTGTTGTGTTTGTTGGTGGTTTTTCCTGTTCTCATTTTTTAAATAGAAAACAAGTATTGACATCTTGAGACCTTTGCAGTTGTGATGGAGTCATTACTCTCTCTGGCTGACCTAATACAATCAGCCCTTACTTATTTTTCACTGATACTTGGTGGTAATCTTGCACATACCCCTGATGCAAGTACTTGTTAATGGTCATATTTGTACCAGAGACCGTGAAATGTAATACTAGAAATAAATCACTTTCTTTTGTAGAGAAGAAAAATCAGTACTGTATTTAAAATGTGAAAACATTTCAAAAAGTGCATTATTCTCCATTACCAGTACCTTGAAGAAAGTAAATTTTTCATGCTTTAAGTGGAAGCCAGAATGGTGACTGTCATACAGTTACAGACTCACTGAAATTCTACCAAGAGGCAAAACAATAAACACACTTTAAAACAAGTCTCTCTGCTAAGCAAACCTAACCTTGCTAAGCTACTTGAGAAATTTCTTCTTCCTTGTGGCTTCTGGAAACTGACATTTTCTGAATTTGACCTTTATATATTCACATTCTGGGCCTTAATCGATTTCATTTTTATGTAAACACAGACATGTTGGTGAACACATGCAATATGTTTATACCAATTATAGAAGCACCACCTACGGCTATAACTTCCTACAGCAGTTAGGTCCTACTGTCTCCATGGAAAAGACTCTCCAATCCCATCACTGCCACTCCTGATTTTTCTGTTAGTCCCCTGCACAGACTGCTGTATTTATGTGAGAAATACACTTAGCAAGACACTGAAGTGTTCAAAAAGCAAAAGAAAAGGATCACAAAATGACAAAGGAAACTATCCCAAGGTGAATTATTTGTTGTTGAGTTCCAGCACTTGTG
>VZTL01010264.1:8184-18992 GCA_013400535.1 Scopus umbretta
TCCACACCATGAGCCGCCAGCTTCTCCAGGAGAATGCTGTGGGAGACAGTGTCAAAGGCCTTACTAAAGTTGAGGTAGGTAACATCCGCAGCCTTTCCTTCGTTCACTAGGCGGGTCACCTGGTCATAGAAGGGGATCAGGTTGGTCAAGCAGGATCTGCTGTCAGGGAAGTTAATGCCTTGTTTCATATTTTAAATGCAACTTTAAGAACCAAACAGTAATACTCCAGTGGCTCTTCTGGGTAGGGGCTTTGGCCAGGCATGGATCAATCAGGGAGTGAAGGCAGAGGCAAAAAGACCTTTAACCCTTGGTGTGCAATGTAGACCTGGCCCTGGCTGCTGGCCTCCTCATCATGTCAGGGCTACTTCTGCCCCAGGGGTAATAATTGAAAACTACTTCGAAGTTATAAAAGTTTTGTGACAGTTTTTTAGTAGAGGAAGTATATTTAACCAGGCCCTGTAGTGAGTATAATATATACATGTAGGGAGTGTATGATGTAGCACATCTGAAGTAATGAGCACAATCGCTGAGGTGAAGGTTGGTGGTGTTCTTGCTAAACAGCATGCAGGCAAGTAGCACAAGTCTCTTAATGTTACAGGCCCCTCTTCTTGGCTGTGTCAAATATGTTATGGGATTATTTCTGTACAAGCTATTTCTAGATGTGGCCTGTGTCAGAGGTTTTGGCTGGCTGGTTATCTAAGCATCTTGTTTACAAGTGTCAGGATGGATGGAATGTTATCAAGTACAGTCAGAGGGAATTGGAAAGGACACATCTGCCGATGCTCCACTTCAGGGCTACAACTGTTCTGATTAAAAATAAAATAAAATTAAAGAAACACACTAGGTGAATGTCAGTGCCATTTTGTGAAGCCATTTAAACATTGCATTTGTGAATGACTTTAGGGCTGATATCTAAACTGCCTTGGGCTCAAGTCAGCAATGATGAATAAAAGCACAGTTCAACTCCACCACCACAGAGAAGAGAAACACGGGACTGGCATAGATGTTTGATAAAAGACTTCTTTTCCTTGTTTGCCTGTTTGCTTTTTCTGTTCTTTCTGCTCAATTGGTCAATATTTTAAAAATCCTTTAAAAAAAAAAACCTCTTCAAAGAGAAAGAACAGGAAAAAAATTACATGCTTAGATTTAATTTTATATATATTGTTTCCCTCTATGTATGTGGTCACTTCAAGTGCATAAAGCATATCTGAACAAATTTAATATAAAAAAGACAAATGTGCATATTGGAGAGGATTGCAACAAGCCAACTTAAAAGTATGAGGGAATGCAAGAAATAACAAGAGGAGTAAGGAAACCTATAACATGACCAGAAAAATGACCTTGTTGGCAGAACATACACTTATATAAGTATCATAACTCATATAATAGGACTATCTAATAGTAAAGGATAGAGCCCTGAACTGATCGTGACTCCAGACAGGGGGAGGAGGTTGGACTCGTTGAAAGCCTCTGGGTAACAGTGAAAGAAGAGGAGGACACAACCGCTGCTGTTGTCAGACCAAGCCACCTGAACAGAGAATATCTGTTGTGGAAGCCTTTGTTATGAATAACATGACAAATCATTCAATGCACAGGACTAGAGAGTCACGAGTGAGTTTAACTGTCCAAAGAATGGTCAGGAAAGAAAAACATCAGGACAAAGATTTTTTTTTTTTTTTTTTTTTTAAAAAAAAAAACTTGCATTTCTGGTGCAGTAGAACAAACAGACAGAGGAGGGGCTTTTCTGGACATTGTTCTAACCAGTGAAGTGTAGTTGTTTGAAAGTAGGATGATGAAAGGCGACTTGCAGACAGTGAATATGAAATCACAGAGTTTGCAATCCTAAGAAAGAAAATAGGGGAAAAGGACAAAATCATGGACTTGAAACAGGCAAACTTGCATCAACCTAGGTCAACAACAAACTCAAAGGAAAATGTAATTGTTGTGGCAGAAAATATAAGTTATCCCTATCAGAAGGGAAAACACTAAGAGATGAGTTTACGTAAGCCAGAAGCTTTTAATTGATCTCAAGCTCACAAAGTTCCACTTGCAAAGTGGCAATCAGATCAAATTCTAAAACATATATAATAACAGCATAGATGCATAAAACCCAATCAGAAAACTAGGGCACAAAACCAACATACAGCCAGAAAACACTTCAAAAGGTAATGTGCATTAATGATAAAGAAGAGCAAGCAAAATGTTGATTGTTTTTCCTTTCTATTTGGGGGAGCAGAGGAGGGAGGCGATGACATAACTGATGATCCCAGGAAGGTCAGAGTATTTAAAACCTCTTTCATGTCAGCTGCAGGCACATGACTAACATAATTAACATTCATGACAAAGGGTTAAGAACTCAATCTAAAGCAGGGACGAAAAAGGACAGGAGAGTGTTGCGAAATGTTCTCAAGTCAGGCAGACCAGCTAGACCATGGCTTGGGATATTTTAAGAATAAGGTTGAATTAGTCAGATTAGCTATTACCTGAGAATTCCTGAAAGATGGCTGAGATGTAAGACTGGGAAAGGACAAAAATAACAGCTGCCTTTAAAAAGAAGAGGGGAGAGAACAGAGGAAGAAGAGACTGGAAATAATAAACTAATCAATTTAATTTCAACTCACAGAAAAAAAAAAATCTAGACTCAATCAAACTATTTGCCAACACTTGAAAGATAGCAGGAAAAGTAATAGCATAAAAACTAATTTGCTAATGCGTATCTTTTTCAACCCATTTCCTTTGCTTTGATACTGTCATATCACAAAATTAGGGTTTTACAGGGAACTTTAATCAATGTGTTTATTAACAATCAGGATAATGGTTATTAAACTTGCAGATGAGACAAATTTGGAAAGAAGTGCAAACATAAATGTGTTGGAAGACTTAATTCAAATTCAGAATTGTCTTGAGAAATTGCAGTAGTGGAATGAAAAATGGTTGAAATGCAACAGGGATGATATACTGCATGTAGGTGGGAAAAATCAAATAAAAAAAAAAATACAGGGCAGGGAATGACTGTTTAAGAACTAATTTTTCAGAGAAGTACCTGGAGGTAACAGGTCACAAATTGAAGATGTATTAAAACTAACAATCTATTGCAAATGCATGACACCAGGAATATGCTATGATCTATAAACAGCAGTATAGCCCTTGAGCCTACTACTGGAACCTTGGGTAGAGGACTTGGTTGCTTTGGGGCACTACACTTCAGAAAAGACATAGGCCAACTGGAGAAAACTGAAAACAGTGCAAGTGATTAGAGGTAAATAGAATGTGTTTTATGATGAAAGAGTTTAAAAATGGAGATTATTTGGCCTATCAGACTGGAAGTGTAGATAGCAATTCTTTTCAACACAGAAGAGAATAATCTGACCACCATTTCCACCATGGATAGAAGAATTCAGAAATTAAAATTTTAGCAAGAATAAGGGTTAGACATAAAGGAAAACATTCTAATAATAAACTTGTGAATTTCTGATACAGGTGGCTTTGGTAGGTAGAGGGGTCTTTATCACTGAGTCTTGCTAGAAAAGTTAGTCAGGAAAATACCAAGAATTAGGTAGGGACAGTTAATCCTTCTCTGGGACACATGAATGAACTACGTCAGGAGTAGGTAACCTGTAAGTTTCAGCTGCATTTGGCTCCTCAGTAATTCAAATGTGGTTACCATCTCAAAATGATTACACATCAAGCATGTCAAGTACATGATGAGCAGGTGGTCTGTTCTGGTATGGGAGCTACTGCTCAGTCTGGGTCTCTACCTATGAAAAGAAGTAGTCATCAGGTCCTGTTTAGAGTGAAATCACCTATTTTCTTGGAACCCAGCTTTATAGTCAGTATGCCCCTCATCCCATGATGGAGCTCTGGAGTCTTGTAAGAACATTGTTCATAGGGCTCCTGCTTCTTGGCCTCTCCAAGGCATATAGTGTGCACCACATGGCTTCCATCCAAGGTAAAATATTGTTATGCAGCTCCATTAATCAGAAAGGCCGGATGCTCCATTAATCAGAAAGACTGGACACTCCCCAAACTGGATGACTCTTGAGGTCATTTCTCTGACTTTTGCCCTCACTGCTTTCGAAATACATCGAAGTACAAGTATGCAGGATTAAATGAGTTTCATATAATCTTGTGCAGCAATTTTCACCCAGGCAGTGGTTGAAGGCCAGAGGACATTAGATCATGTGGCTGGACAGCCAAATGTTTTTCTACAAATGGAATGGAAACTCCATGGGAGAACCCCATGGAGGAGAGAAGGACTTGTGGGGCAAGAACAAAAGGGTCCAGAGATCTGCATTTTGACTGCAAAGTTGTTATGGCTCAATTAAGATTTCTGGAGGGAGAACTATCATTGTAATCCCATCAGCAAAAAGGGCTCTGTAATAGGGAAACCTGGGAACTACAGACCAGTGGGTGCGATTTTCACACTTGAACAGATGGATTATACAGAACAGAGTTGGGAAGCACATGAATGAACATGGTTCTTTGGGAGAGTCAAGGTGCCATCTCACGTCATCTTATGAAATTCCATGTATATAACAATATTCTGCTTTGAAAACACTCCTTTGTGGAGCATCTGAATGATATTCTAACAAAATAATATTAGGACAATATTTTCCTCTATTGCTGTTATGTTTTTCTCAAAATGGTGAGTTGATGTCAAAAAACAAGCTCTTCAGTAAAAGGTTAATGTCATCCTCACCAGAAAGTATGTCAGTTATGTACAGAAAGCAACAACATGCATTCTGTCAGCCTGTCTGTCTTGAATCCCTTGCTGTCGCACACACTTAAGACCTGTCAATTACAGACTTCAAGCTGAATCGTAAATTAAAGGATGCTACTGTTCCTGGAACTAGCAGACTTATGAAAACAACAAAGTTACTCTGTGGGTTTGTTTTCATTCTTCAACTAGCCCAAGAAATTTAAATCTCCAGCTTTATACCCTGTGACCTTGGTCAAATTCTTGTCTGTTGTCTTTTGCATGGTAACAGTAGTGTTTTAGCTTAAAGTGAATTTGAGTACCCAAATAATCAGTAGAGTCTCTACTCTAGCTTCTGTGACCTCCTCCCCACCTAAATATGACAGACAGGAGAATTTGGGGTGGAGAAGGGGAACATGTAGTAGAGTTGCAGAAAAATGCTCAAAAAATGTGGGTAGATGACAAGTGCATGCTCTGAGAAATAAAATGTAAAATACTTTGAAAAGTGAACCAGTTAGGCCTCTAACATATTGGAATTTAGAAATATAAAGTACAGGAAAGCAATGGAAGAAAGCCTTGTTTAATATGCTTAAACCTTTCAGACACTTCAGACACTAGCATTTTAGGCAGAAGCTTCAGTGGACACCTAAGCTTGTGCTATTGGCAGAAGGAAATGGAGGACAATGTGGACACATAGGTGTAGGAAGTGGCCTCAGGCTCTGGATTTCAGTTTTGCAGTACATGCCTGGTCATAATCTGCAATAAGCAGTGAAAAGACTAAGGGTGGGATTCAGTTAAGATCCACAGGATGACACTTGCACATTAGTTATCTTAAAATTGATTTATGTTTTTCATTGTTCATTTGCAGTAGTTCTGGCTAATTACCTGTAGGATGCAGAACAGCTTGTGTAGTGCTGGAAGAGGACCAGGATGCTATGTTTGAAATTCCTTGTCTTAAAAAAAAAAAAAGGGTAGTGAACATACTGGCTGAAGCAAAACCTTCACTTCTACTCTCCTCCATCTCCCTTCCTCAGAAACAATGCAGGCAAAATACCACCACTGTCACTTTTCTTTTCACAGAGAACCAGAAAGTCAATGTATTAATTACACAGACTGATAGATTTTCATCTTATATTGGCTGTAAATAGTGATATGATGGTTGCCTTATAAACAACAGAGCAAGACACTGTAGGCTGTGGCAGGATGTTCCTTCATTTTCCTTTCTCACTTTGCCTGTGCCTTCCTCTCCTACATGCATGTTCATATTGATTCCTTGGAGATTGTTCCTTAAAGAAAATTCTCAGTTTCCACAGATATTTGTTGGTTAGGTAATTATTCTGCCTTCACGTAAAGTATTCAGGGGAGCTTTGCTGTGTAGCTTTAAAGGAAGTAACCCAGACAACCCACAACCTAAAATTTTCCACATATTCAGAGGCTGAGAGCAGAGCTGCTATTAAATATTGTTTTTATTTTTGCATACAGCAAGCAACGCGCATTCCCAGCTCTTGGTACAAGTCTGACCATGGTTGGAATATGCATTTTATTAGTGTGGTTTCTTTTCGTGGCAAGCAATCGTGTGCCATAACAAAATAACCTAAATGGTATTTTTTTCTGCAATTAAATTTATGCTGGAAATTTAGATTAAAAGAGTGTTTCTCTTCTTTCAGCTACTCTTGTATCTTAGATGAATAGAGAACATTAAGAAGGTAACGTGAAGAAAGAGGAGGCATTAACCTACCCACTGCACAGAATTTTGACTTGCTCCTATCATATGAACAGAAATTTTAATAGAACACACAATATGTGCTTAAAAGATTGATTTACTCCCTATAGAGGTTATCACTTAAGTTTCACACAGCACCAGTGAACTGTTTTTTTAGTTCCTTAATTTTTCTAAAGTCATGACATAAAGGGGGAAACACACATTTATCTGAATGGTTCTCTATTTTATTTCTAAAAGACTGACATGTTCCTTTTACATCCTCCATTTTTTTGTTACCATCTAGATAAGATCAGTGGAGATTAATTGGAGAAAGATGTTATATTACTGAAAAAATATGGATTCATAGTCCCTGTGCCTGGAGGCCAGTAACAGGTGGAGTACCATAGGATCGATACTTGTGTGTATCCTGTTTAACATCTGTATCAATGACCTGGAGGAGGTAATGTGCACTCTCATCAAGTTTGCAGATAACACCAAACTGGAGGGACCAGTCAATACGCTCAAGGGCAGGGCTGTCTTCCAGTGGGACCTAGACAGGCTGGAGGAATGGGCTGACGGGAACCGTGTGAAATTCTGCCAGGACAAATGCAAAATCCTGCCCTGTGAAGAAGGAAGCTCATGCAGTGATACAAGATGAGGACTGACTGCATGGGGAGCAGTCCCCTTGAGAAGGACCCTGGTGGACTTGGTAGACAGCAAGCTGCCATGTGCCCCAGTAGCGGTGAAAACCAACAATGTCATGGGCAATGTGAACAGGAGCACAGCCAGGAGATCAAGAGAAGTGATTATCCTCCTTCACGTGGCAGTCATGAGATAACTGGATGCAGTATGCAAGATGTCTTTTCCCCGTCCCTACAAGACAGACATTGCCAAACCAGAGTGAGCCCAGCAGAGAACCACCAGGATGCTCAGGGGCTGGCGCATCAGCACTGTGATGGGAAGTCTGAGGGACAGGGCTGTTTCAGCCTGGAGAAAGGAAGGCTTTGGGGGCACCTCAGAGCAGCTTTCCCCTTGCTACTAGCAGGTCACTGAGAAGACTGAGCCAGGCTCTCCACAGCAGTGCATGGTGGCAGGAGAGACAATGTGCATAAGCTGAAATGAGAAGTTCAGACTGGAGAAGAAAGGAAGCCTTTTTACCCCCATGAGGACTCTGCAGCAGTGGAACAGGTTGCCCCAAGATATTGTGCAGCCACCATCACGGAAGTTTTTGAAACCTGAGTAAAGCCCTGAGCAATAAGGTTTGATCCTGCATTGAGCGGGAGGTTGGACTAGGGAGCTCCTGAAGTTCCTTCCAAGCTGAATTTTCCTGTGATTCTATGCTTATGTTGAACACAAACCAAAGAAAATAGATAAAAACATAGATTTAAGCTGCAGGTAAGAGTATGGAATATGAACAACCTCTTGGTTTAATTTTGGTCTCCTGCAGTTTTTTCATGCAGTTTTGAAAAATAAAAACTGTTTTTTGTAATTTAATGTAAGTAGCTCCTCACTCAAGAGAAACACATTCATGCACACTTAAACTGGAATTTCAAACTACTCAGACTAGACCTCAGAGTCTCAGGCCTTGTCTAAAAGCTCAGCAGGTAGGGCAATAACAATTAAGAGTGCACTTTGCAATATTGTATTGGCAAAACGCCCAGCAACAAAAAAGTCACTTTATTTCCTTCTAGTATAAACTCTACTAGCCAAAGAAACCCTCTTTTTTTCAAGCATGGGTCCTGCCTGTGGACCCCATTATATTGCTCTAGAAATTTATATATTAACATAGCTTTTGCTGACCATGGGAGACTATTGCCTGCTAAACCAAGCAACCAGAGTTTGACTGATGGCAGATTTTACCAATACAGCTATCTTTATGCTGTAGAAGCACAGACGTAAGCCAGTGCTTACAACAGGCACCCACAGCTAGTCTTGCAGAAATTACTGCCAATCATAATATTATGTGCACTAGCTGTAGCCACTTTAAAGGAAAGGAACCTCTTCCAGATGAAGAACCATTATGAACTGAGCAGCTGGAATCCTATTTGACATGCTGTTGATAAACATTGCATTATACACTAAGACAGAGAGCAAAAACAGATTCAGCCGTCATTTCGTCTTCTGCGCCTGGTTCCAGAGCATCATGCTCGGAAAGCAGAGGACTTTCAATAGGCTGTTTGGAATGGGCTGAAGTGGGAACTGCATGTACAGAGAAAAGAGTACTTACATTAGCTGGTGTTGGTATTACTGGATACTATGGCAGAACAAATGGTCAGAATTCAGGTATCCATACTAAGTGTATTCAAGCCAGACTTGCTTTTCCAGGCTTTTTAAGTGGATTGGAGGCAATCTGTAAGAGTGATAGTACAGTGTAAATGAAAAAGGGAAGCAGATAGGCATACACGAAATTATACATAGCTCGAAAGGTAGATGTTTCCTAACAGATGTGTAAGGAATCTGATCAATTCCTATATTGTTGCTGAGCTAAATTTAAGAATCATGCTTTGTAAGATATTAAACTCGGATATTCTGAAGGTGGAGTACCATAGGATCGATACTTGTGTGTATCCTGTTTAACATCTGTATCAATGACCTGGAGGGGGTAATTTCTGTTGATGTTTAAAATACTACCACAGACTAGCAGCACAGAATAAGTGCATTAAAATATCCCTCCAAATCTTCCAATAAAACTGAGTGTGCTAGTTATTAAACAAAAGACAGTCTTTTTTCCTTTTTTAATGAGAGAAGCCAAGAGCTCACTGACCATTTATTATGCTATTTACTTGTGTTAGAGCAATGAAGAAAATTCAAAATATTTATCCTACAGACACATAACACACACCCTTGTGCTTTTGCAGCTCCAGGATTAGCTGTAGACAGCGTGGAGACTCAAAACCTAATTTAGGGGTGAAGTCCTAATTACCAAAAAAAATTAAAAAACAAATGTTCTTGTTTTCCAGCTTCAGGGAATCTATTTCACAAACTTTCAACTCCCTCCTACCTGTGTACTGATGATGTTCACCCTGCCAAAGCCCTCCTGCTACCCCAAGCCAGGACCCCGAACCAGCAACTACCTACACTCTTACCAGTCTCCTCTCTTCCCAGACCCATCCACACCCCTACAAGCTTTCTGATTGAAAATCACTTTGGCTGCTTTTGCCTAGATCAGGTCTTGTTGGCAGTGAACTGTGTTTGACATTAATCGCCATGAAACTAGATGACCTGCCATGTGAAGAAGTAGAAGACACTATCTAGTATACAGAAAGTGCAGGGAGGTATAAATCGAGACTATATAATAAATCTACTGATTTATTATTATGCGTGCTTATTCGTACATATAATGAGGGAGCAATAAAGTATTTTCCCTGGTTTATCTATGCAGTATTTTAGATGTTCAACTCTCACTGCTACTTGGCCAATCCAAAATAGTTTGTAATAATCGCAAATCTTACTATGTTACAGGAATGTTGTATTAAACAAACGCCAGAAACATTTCTGGAGCTGGAATACAAGTTTTCCCCTCCTAACCAGAAAACTACAGAGTCAGAATCAGGTCTGTGGTTGCAATTTCTGACCCAATGAGTTACTAATCATGCTTTGCCATGGCTTCAGTAGCAGCAGGTAAGAATGAAAGGCCCGAGGAACAACCGCTAGTTTGGCAGCACACGCAATCTCCCAGGGGATGTGTGTATGAATCCCCTAACCAGTGCTAAGTAAATGTCCTTTGCATGTATACTCATGGAAAGGCTGCGGTGTTGTTTGACACTGTTGAAAGAATATAGAGTTCTGTTTCCATGATTTTTTGAATGAGGAAATGGCTAGGGATGGTTCTGGTGTAGGAATGAGAGAGATGTATCTGTGTGCACTTAGTTTAAAACCTCAGTGACGCTTCTGGCAGACAGTTATCGACATGTCAGATTTCAGTTCCCTTAAGCCAGTTGAAAATCGATCAGGTCGCATCTCACCGTCCATCTTGCCCCAGCTGCATGTTTTCACCCCCTCCCCGCCACTTGGTCTGGCACTCAGGGGAGTGGGCAGAGAGCCAGCCCGGAGTGACACCCTGGCTGAGGACCGATCACTTGCTGTTTGCAGGTCAGTTTTTGAAGGCACACCGGCTCCCTGAAGCCAAGCAGCACCCCCTCGCACGGCACCTGGTGCAAGAGCAAGGGAAGGGGAGCACCAACCTGAGCAGCAAAACGTGCCAGGAACTGCAGGGTCCCCGGCCACTGTAAACCAACAACTTCCATGTGGTGGCACCAGCATTCGTGTTCATCAAACCACAAGCAGGGAACTCGGGTGAGCTACAATTCTCTTCTGTTCTGGGTTAACTTCAGAGGGGCTCTGCATCATGGCTTACCATGTTTGTGAAACTCTCCCAGCGCTGGCTTGTGTGGCTCTTGTCCCATCTCC
>VZTL01010264.1:20188-45088 GCA_013400535.1 Scopus umbretta
CCCGCCTTTTAACTTTTCATGCCGTCTGTAATGGATTGCATTTCCCAGTGTGTGGTCTACTCTAAGTGTTGCACGGGAAACAGGCTGAAGAGAGTATTTTTAAAAACAAATACTCCAAATACTCTGAGCAGAAGTATGCAAAACACAGGGTGCTGCTGCAGAGGAGTAACTAGTGTTTTCTCACAACAGCGTCTCCAGTGATATTTGTTGCAAACTCTCACGGGGCTAATTCTGGAGATCAGGTGTGTGGTTGTGCATTAGTTCCTCATCTTTTCAGTAGTATGTATCTCGTTCAGAATCTAGTGTATTATTAACTTTCTGTATTAAGTCACAGCTTCCCTTTCCTTCCCATGTGGCAACTATGAAAGATGCACACCCGATCGTCTTTCTGTTTGTGGTTAAATCAGAAATAAGAATGAAGCAGTTAAAAACTGCAGCCCACTGCTTGAGTTGGATCCCGTTTTATAAATGCTTTAAGCAAGTGTTTACTGATAGGAAAAACTGAAGTTATTCACCAGGTAAAAACGTGCTTAACTTAAATCTGAAAGAGTCTTAGCTGTAGCATAGACTTGGTTGCTCACAGCAGTGACGAAAATGTAGTTGGGAATAGAATCAATATTAAGGAGATTTGGTGAGATTTATTTAAATACCGGCGTTTATTTAAAAGATGCCACACTAAATATTGAGATTAGGATAGATTGCAATTGAGATGTTTTGTGGCTCTGGGTGATAAATGTAAGTAATACTGAAAGTTACTCAGACAGCTTGAAATGTTTAGATAGGAATGTGGTGTCTTTCATCTCCACCACATCTCAGTTTCGCATTACTAGAATTGCTACTGGCCGTGTTAATTTGGGACATTAGCATGTTTTAATAATTATAAAGGATTGACAAACAAGACAGCTTGCAGTGCTGCTGAGGAGTAATTTCTAGAATTCCCAGTAAATGGTAGTGGTACGCGTATTAAATATATGAAAGTAACTGCTGAAACTTACTCTAATGTATAGAGAAGTCATAGATACACCCCAAATATTTTCAAGTCAAATTCTCTCGAGTATGGTCAAGCATTGTTTTCATTACCATGGACTGTTTCCATTGTCTCCCGGTGTTGATGTATCTGCAACAGCGCAGTCAAATATATAAACTTGGGGGGGGGGGGGGTTCCTATAAAGGTGTTNTGCGTACTCTCGGGGGGGGGGGGGGGTGTTCCTATAAAGGTGCTATTTTCTATAGCCTCGTGCAGCGCAGCAGCACCGCTCCCAGAGCGCGTGTGGGTGTCTGCGCCACGCTGGGTGCGTTGGGCAGATATACAGAGCTCGATTCTGCCCATTTGTACTAACTGAAGTAGCACGTGCTACTGTATGTGACCTCTTGTGCCCGTTTCCCGTAGGGAAAGCTCAAATAACTCTTTGATGGCAATTCCCGTATTTCTGGGTTTCTTTCCCATGATCTGGAGGCTGAGGAAGTGTAATATATATTGGTCCTTTTAGGGTATGACCTTCACTCACAGGGTCTCTTTCCCTTGACTATATGTACATTTCTGTTAATGTGTACACAAACGCAAGGTAGGCCTTGCTCCTATCTCATGAAGCTTCCTTTTGCTACGGAAATTGTTTTTTATCAAGGCTAGTATTTATCTTGCGCTACTAATGGGAGTATTGAGCTGAATAAATGTAACATGTATATTATTTGAAATACCAGATTTCCATGGACAAATTAGAAGCTGTAAGTATTTGTCATTGAGAAAGTAATGTAGGCAGAGATGGTTTGGGTTTTTGTTTTGTTTGGGTTTTTTTTGGTTTTTGTTTGTTTGTTTGTTTTGGGTTGGTTTTTTNNGGGGGGGGGGTCCAATTTTGGAAAAGTGTTTTCTCAGACATGACAGCACTTGCATTCATCCCAGTTGAAGCTCTTGCAGTCTTAAGGTAGGTGTCAAAACATTTTCAAAGCATTGCAAATAAATAAAAAATATAGGAATAACAAGAAGAGGGGATAAAGTTGGTGGGGAAAGGAAAGGCAAGGATACCAGCAGTGCAATAACGAGTCCCCTCAGCCCACATGGGAGTCCCTAAATGATGGTTTTGCTAGAGGGTTGTGTTCCTTTTAGATAAAAGGGTCCTCCTTATTTTTTCACCAAATCCTGAGCTGATGGAAAGATGAATCTTTGGCCTAGCAGAGCTGGGATGGTAATTCTGGGAAGAGGGTAGGGTGAGGAAAGCAGGCAGTGAGGCGGCACGGCTGCTACTACAGTCATGGCGAAGGCGAAAGGCTGGTGCAACGAGATGCTAGCTTGGCAGGAACAGATTTATGGCAGGACTTGAAGGAACACTTTGTGCTTAAATTGTTTATCAGAAGGGAAATCTTTCTTTATTGTATATGAATCCCAATTTAAGTTCTTTGTATGAGGTGGGTGTGTTTTTACACATCATTTTAATTCACGAGAGATGTAACAAGCATCCTCTTACCAAAGAGCAGGTTCTCAATGTATGAGAAATAATTTATCCCAGTAAATTTTAAAGGCTGTTTCCAAACAGAGATGGGTGTTGTCCATATCACATTTACTGCAGATTATGAAATGAAAATACATTTAAGCGTGATATTTATTGTGCTTTAGAAAGCAGGTATTCTGTTGAAAAGAAGTCATCACCAGAAACTTTATTATTTTTTATTAATAAGTTAATATAAGCTTCAGAAATGCTTCACAGTAGGAGGTTGCTTTGCAATGGGATGAGACTTAATGTCTTACCTAAGCAAAGTGACGTTCCTTACTGTTTGCTGTGCATTTCAGAGGTACAATACTGTGAGGATGTAAAGGACAATTAACATTATTTTTAGTGAACGAATAACTGCTGGAAAACACCCTTCTCCAGTCTTCTGCTTCAAGCAGTCATTGATACATGAGATACTTTTTTAAGTATTAAATGCGTGGATGCACATGCACCAGCACTCAGTTCAGAGTAACCTTTCAGGTGTGAGGTTGTCCCACTTCATTTGTTATCCATGTAGTCAGTAGGTAAAGGATAATAGCCGTAATCAAGCATTTATGAGCTTTAAAACTCCATCTGTCACGCTATTGATACTCACCATACTAATCACATTTATGTTGGTCTTTTGACTTCCCAAAAAATCCACTGACTGTGATGCCGATATCCGTATCTTCTAAATCATGCTCAGTTTTATGACTCTGAGTTACTAAGATACTCCTATCTATAGAGATACAGTCTGCAATGTAGTCTTTCGTCCTGCTACGTGTCTGAACTAGTGTTTATGTTTTGTGGAAGGGATCCACTGCATGGGGTCGTGGTCATACAGGGGAAGGTCATACAGGGCTGCATGGTGGGCACTGGAGGTGTGGTGGAGACAAGGAACTCTGTGCGAGGAACGCTGATAGGAGGATATGGAGCTCTGGTAAATTTAGCAGAAAATTTTAGCCCCTCTGCATTAAGAGAGTAAACACAGCACCCATTCTTCTGGTGCAGAAGGAGTTATACTTTCCCATCTCTCCTTTTCTGTAGCTGTTTAGAGACACATACAGTGTTAGGGTATCACAGTGCTAGACCTGCTAGGCCTGTGCATCAAGCACAGGTGACTACCTAGGGTGGGTGCATAATGTGGGAAACTAAAGTCAGAATGTGCAAAGAGAAGATGCTTCACTGGCTTTACACTCATTAAATCAAGAAGATTTCTGTCTCTGATTGCTTAATAAGCTTACTGCTTGTAATCCTAGAACAAAGACATAAATATGAATAGTCAGTTGCATTTCAGTACCATTTGAACACTAGACAATAATAGGGGTAGAGATAATTAACATTTAGAACTTTAAAAGCTGTTTAAATATTGTCATAAATCCATTCCAGTCTTCAAACGCAGTTTATAAGTAGTCAGTCCAAACATAAAGTAATATTTCAGATGCTCTACAGAGTAATTTTGTGCAATATGGCTTTGTCAGCAGCTAACACACAACAAGGGGCAGTTGGGAAGAGTTAGGTTATTAATAACAACATCATGTTGTCTCGTTCAAGCGCTTAAATTGAGTTCAAAGTTTTACTGCTTCAGGAGAGAATGAGATTGGTAAAACCTGGCCCTTCAGTAGGAGAAAAATCAAGTCCTGACCTGTTATCAGGAGCTGTTCCAGCCTGTGCTCACTGGCTGTTGGCTTGCCCCCAGCCTGTCCTGGCGTTGCTGTCCTGGGCAGCCCCAACTGGTCACTCAGTACGCCAGCTTTGCCAGCTTTTGCAGTGGTGCTGATTCAGGTCTGGCCACCCTGGAATTTGGGGAGAAGTATTTTTGCCTGTTCTTCTCCAGGTAGAGACATCTGATGGCTGTTTCTAGCCTTGAAAGTCTGCTGCAGCTATAAAATGCTGGGTTCGTTCAAATCCCAGTGGGCTGGCTCTGTATTTCAGTAGTTGTCTGGTATGCATTGATGGTACCCTGTAGGTAGAAACAGTACCTACGTTAGTTCTGTGAACAGATGTCTGTGTGCCTGACCAGTATGCAGCAGTTTTGGGTTTTAATATGTACGTAGTTCCTCTCTACAACCTTATTGATACAGCCAAGCAACTCCTTTTGTGTCTGTTGGAGTCTGGGGATTGGGTAGCAATAGTCTGACCATGAAAGAGAATCTGTAAGCCAGGAGAAACAGACTGAAGAACCAAGAAATTTTTTTTTCATCTGTCTCGGTTAAATGAGCATGCTTGTCAATTTTTGATTCATTTCATGAACTGCATGCCTTACTCCCAGCTCCTCTCAAATGTACAGTTAGCAGCCTGATTTCTCCTATATTTCGTGTTTCTTCTTTTTCTGCCTGCCTTTTTTGCACACGCATAGGAATTCATGTCAGTGTTACCTTGAGAATGGATTTGTGCAGTGGGCTTTCCAAATACTGTTTGATTTTGGTATCGAATGCTTATTAAATTGTGTTTGCTCAAGAACCACGTTATGAACCTACTTTTTACTTTGCTTTGAGCGGTGCCTTGCATACTATTTTCATCCAAAAAAGCTTGAGCTGTTTGGCGTTTTGACTGTTCATGAGATTGCTAGTGGCTTTCTGTTACACTGCAAAAAGTGAGTGGAAAGAAAGCAGGATTCCTTCTAGTTGGTGGTTCTTGTCCCTTGCTTCGCATGAGTTGAAGAGGACTAGTTGCGATTACATCTGGGACCAAGCTTTATCTGTTCTGCCTAGAGTAAGGAAGGTCTGGGATGAGGATAGAGAGGAGAAAAGCAATTATAATAAATGAGCCACTGTAGCTTTGGCTTTGATTACTTTTTATGGTGGAGCGTAGTAAGGTATGTTCGGGGAAAGCTATGGAACTTTTACTTAAAAAGAAACCCTCAAGAAAACCGACGCTTTTGTAATGACTGTGACAGTTTGAATTTGGGCACAGAGCAGCTCTAAGTACTAAGTAAAGTAAACAGGGCAGAATACAGTGCGGTCAGGACTGCATGAGCCCGTCTGTACTTCACAGCATGTGCAGATCAAGCCCAGTGAGCTGTGCTTATGTTGGGACTCTGGTCTTCCAGGTTGAGTCCCGGCTTTTGTAGGGCATATTCTAGGGCCACGCTTGCCACAGTGAGTTGAGCCACCGGAAGGAATGATCTGCAGCATGCAGCTGGAAATTCTCCTCTCTTTATTGAATCTGTTTGCAGTGTGTGGCTCATCCACGCACGTAACAGAAACACATGCAGCTAAAACTTTGTTCAGGCTTGACTTGTGCTTGTTGCAAACAGTGCCAGCCTGCTGGTCCAGTACATGTGGATGAACTGTTCTTACTTGTGGCTGCGACGTTACTGAAATAGGATCCAAGAGAGTGTGTGAGACGGCACTTTATGCTTTTTAGCTGTGATTTCTGACCTTTGGAGAGCAGCAGTGAGTCTCCGGGTCTGCTCGTGCTGGGTGGTGGTAACAGACACTGCACAGAAGAGATGCTTGTTATGTGATACGGTCACTGCTGGCCTCCTGTACACCAGCCAGTTCTGCTGGTGCAGGACAGTGTGTACGGCATGGAGGGACTGCAGCCCAGGACAGGGAGAAACGGCCCGTCCATCTCCCTTTGAGGAAGGCTATTTTTGTGGAACCGTGTGATGAGCTCTGGTATCTTCCAGCACTAAGGTGCATTTGATAAGGGTGGCCATACCAGTTCAGAAACCCTTTCAGAAAAAGCAGCCGCTATTGTAAAGCAGCCTTGTTACTGCTGGTTTTTAGTTAAGTGTTTTGCTTGAATAGCTAATTTCCTTGAAATAATAGGTAGCTTTGTGAGAATGAATTCCTTTGATTGTACTGGGTCCAGATGTGCTTTTTTCAGTGGTATGTAATTTATCCACCACAAGGCACACATAGGTGTGTTAGCTACAGTGGGTAGTGCTTGATTGTTCTTAAGGCTTTGGCTAACCACAGGGATGCCAGTGGTGACATTAAGGATGGATGGCATTCACCTGTTTAAGTGGTGTGATGGGCCTGCCTAACTTGCATCGGAGCAAGGGGGAAAGCAAGCATACTTGCCTGAAGATGCTTTTGTACATTATTGATTTTTCAGGCTTATTGTGAATAAGTGTGTAGAAACTGTATCCTATGTACCAGGGAAATAGGCAATACACGTGCACTTGTATCTTTGATCCAGCCTGTGGCATAGATGAATACATTTAATGCCATGATGGAAAAAATAATGTGGTTTACTGCTGCGCACATGCATGTGTTGTAGCCTGTTCTATTGCTTTTTTCCAATTATAAAAAAGTTAATGTTTTATTAAAGTAACAGAAAGTATTGTGAAAATCATTGCAGGTTTTCCTCTCCTGTTCTACTACTGCAGGCAGAGAGCTTTCTCTGTAAGAGCCCAACGGAGCTTTATGGATCTAGTGGGAATAAAAAGTCCATCTGTCGAAAAGAAAGAACATAGGATGTAGGAAGAGAGACTCCTCCTGGCTAATTGTTCATGTTGACATTGAACAATATAACAGTAATCTTCAGACAGAAGCTTCTGTAGTCATACTCCTGTTCTGTATGCTGAGGTATGAATTTCAGATACAATTAATTTTTTAAAGAATTCTGGCCTATCATTTGAATGTTATTTCAAGCCTAAGGAACCAGAAAGCCTGCTTAATCGCAGGAGGTCTCAGGGTAGAGGAGGGAAGAAGTTTTCCACAGTGGGAGAACGTGTTCTACAGGTGTTGCAGTTTGCTAAGTCATGCAGAAAAGGAGAGGAGGTTTTATGGTGTGAGGGATAAAAAGCCAGGGACTGCATATATATTGTGGATAATTTCTGAAACAAAATGGAGTATGTGTAAGTAGAAAGACCAGGACCTGAAAGCCTGGGGAACTGTTTGCTGATACTGGAAAGACTGAAGTTACAGACTCTGAACTATTTGGTTACACTATCTTAAGGTGAAAACTGGATGTCACGTGACCAGTAATCAAAAGGGCATGTTTAAGTGTAACAGTTTGTTTAAGAATGTTTGAGATGGCTGGACTAAAACAGTAAAAAACCAAAACCTCAAGATCATAGAATCATAGAATGCTTTGGGTTGCAAGGGACCTTTAGAGGTAACCTAGCCCAGCCTCCCTGCAGTGAGCAGGCACATCTTCAATTAGATCAGGCTGCTCAGAGCCCCGTCCAATCTGAACTTGAACGTTTCCAGGGATGGGGCCTCCACTACCTCTGGGCAACCCGTTCCACCGTTTCACCAACCTCAGTGTAAAAAATATCTTCCTTATATCCAGTCTAAATCTACTCTCCTTTAGTTTAAAACCATTACTCCTTGTCCTGTCACAACAGGCCTTGCTAAAAAGATTGTCCCCATCTTTCCTATAGGCCCCATTTAAGTACTGAAAGGCCGCAATAAGGTCTCCCCAGAGCCTTCTCTTCGCCAGGCTGAACAACCCTGGCTGTCTCAGCGTGTCCTTGTAGGAGAGGTGCTCCAGCCCTCCGATCATTTTTGTGGCCCTCCTCTGGACCCGCTCCAGCAGGTCCATGTCCTTTTTGCGCTGAGGGCTCCAGAGCTGGATGCAGTACTGCAGCTGAGGTCTCCCCAGAGCAGAGTAGAGGGGCGGAATCGCCTCCCTTGACCCGCTGGCCATGCTTCTTTTGATGCAGCCCAGGATACGGTTGGCCTTCTGGGCTGCAAGCACACATTGTTGGCTCATGTTCTGCTTTTCATCCACCAGTACCCCCCAAGTCCTTCTCCACAGGACTGCTCTCGGTCCCTTCATCCCCCAGCCTGTATTGATGTCAGGGGGTTGCCCTGACCCAGGTGCAGGACCTTGCACTTAGCCTTGTTGAACCTCACACAGGCCCACCTCTCCAGTTTGTCCAGGTCTCTTTGGATGACATCCCATCCTTCTGGCATGTCAACCACACCACTCAGCTTGGTGTCATCTGCAAAGTTGCTGACGGTGCACTCAATCTCGCTGTCTATGTCATTGATGAAAATATTAAACAGCACTGTGGACCCCTGAGGGACACCACTTGTCACTGGTCTCCATTCAGACATATGGCCACTGAGCACCACCCTCTGAATGCGACCATCCAACCCATTCCTTATCCACTGAACAGTCCACCCATCAAATCCGTATCTCCCCAATTTATAGAGAAGGATATTGTGGGGAACCGTGTCGAAGGCTTTACAGAAGTCCAGATAGATGGCATCCGTTGCTTTTCCCTTTTCCACTGATGCAGTCACTCCTTCACAAAAAGCCACGAGGTTAGTCAGGTAGGACTTGCCCTTGGTGAAGCCATGCTAGTGAATATGATTTAAAAAGTCAGATAGAACTTGAATTGCACCCATAAGTATATTTTTCATACTGATTTAAAAAAAAAAAAAAATCATGATTATGTCACTTTATGGGTGGATCTGTGTGGTAACAGTAGAAATGTTTTTTGTGGTGTAAGACTCATTTTGCCAGAGGCTTGCATTGCTATGCTTTCCAAATGGGTGCTGGTTGTAGTGTTTTGTAGGAGCCTGTCAGTGCAGCAGCTTGTAACAAAACACAGGGAATGGGAAGATGGTATTTTTGCATCAAACAACTGATGTCTTTCACCACCTCATTGTATATGTGAGCAGTTGGTACACAGACTGTTTATTTATATTGCAGTTTTTGTTTTATTTACTGATGCTGCAGTGTGAAAAAAATGTAAGATGTCAATAAAAAATGACTGGCATCCGTTGTTTTTAGGGTTGAAACACAAGAGGTATCTCTCACTCGTTATTATTATCTGGATTTTTTAAACTAATTTGAAAAGGGTCCTGCCAAGCAGCCTGATCTGACAAGTGGCTGTGGCTTGGTAATCCTGTTCATATGAAGCAGAAGTTTACCCTGATGGTCAAAAGAAGAATCATCCCTCCCACCTTCTACTTCTTGGACACCTGCAGTGACTAGATAAGTTGAAAATTGGCACAAGAAGTACATTCATTCCCTTTCAGATTGAGCAGTACTACAGAGCAGTGACCTTAGCTGCGGCTTCTGGATCTGCAGGTCACACAGCTGTCTGTTCTTGGGGCTTTTCGTTTGCTCCCTTGGGAGTGGCCATACTCCTCTGCCCTCGGAGCCACGTGCCAAAACCTTCGCTCAGCTGAGAGCAAGAGTTGAATAGGCTTAGTCAAGTGATTTTATTTTTTATTTGTTTATCTATTTTTGAACCCTTAAACACTTTCTAGTGGAGTACAAACCATTTTAGAAATTTCTTAGGTATATATTGCTGTATATATAAATATCCTTTATGTTGCCATTTATTATAGGCTCTCGAGGTTGAAAGCCTCTGTAACCTGCCAGGGTGATATTCATTAGAGTTATTGGCTCTTATTCTGTGGAAGAGAGTGATCATGAGTCTGCCTGCTAGAGAGGGTGCAGAGTAACAGATGGAGAGAGGAACGCTTTTAAATTCTGCTGTGTCAATGTCAATACTGGCCATGAGGGAGAAGGCAGCAGGTTACTTGCAGAGGCCTCTGGAATAGGCTTTCTTATTTTCTTCTGACTGTTTTTAAGCAGTCATATTAAATAGTTGACAAAGCCAAATACCAGAATGGTGATCCACAGCTTACTGGACAACAGTCAAATTTCAGCACATCTTTAAGAGAACAATCCATAAAGAAGAAAAATGCATCCAGATTATTGAACTGCGTATTTCTTTATTGTGCACAATCCATGTTGAGCCTTATGTTACCATACTATTTAATAGATATAGCAAAGTTGCTTCTTTTGCTTTATTCCAGCTCTTCTGACTGAAAGTTGGCTTTCAGTTTTGGGTAGGATTTTCTGAATTGTGTGGCTTAAAGAAAGGATGGAAGGACTGACAGAAGCTTCTTTTACAGGATGAATGAGCCATCTTTACCCCTTGCTACATCATTGTGCTTTGGCAGAGTGGCTCTGGTGGGCACCGGCAAAACTCTGTGTTTGTGGTGTTGCTTCATATCCTGGTAGATTGGTATTTTCCAGATGCTCTGATTACTCCCTACCATAACAATACAGATAGGTGCTACTAAAAAATGTTATTAAAATTCCCAGTCAGTCAGCAGCAGTGCAGTCGTTCAGAAGCTGTGGCTTGTGGAGTACTTCCAGACAATGCAGATTGAAGCCAGCTCCAGGAAAGTGCTGAGCTGTGCTCAGCCGGTGGAGACGACAGCCAGGGCTTCAGTTGTCCATTCTGCAGCCTGTGAGCACAGCTGTCTGTGTGCCATCCCACGTTCCTCCCCAGCCCCTCTCCTTGAGCTGCTGCTGAGCAGAAATTGAAGTCTCTCTGAGTTTGTGCTAATGTGTGTGAATTCAGCAATCGGTTTCCTCTGATACCAGTGCAGGAAAAGCAGCAGATGATAAAGCCCATGTGTTAAGTGTCCCTAAGAGAGTAGAGCTGCAGAAGCTGGTGGATGTGTGGCACCCATGGAGGTGGAAACTTGCTAACAGAGAATAGCAGGAAGCCCAAACAAGCAACCATATTCATTATGGCAATTACTGGACAGAAATAAGGCATCATCTGGGGAAAGATGAATGTTAATCTGCATTTTGTTCTGTTGGTACAGTTTGTAGTGCAGTGGGCTGGCAATTATTTTTAGGTGCTATAATCACACAAACAATGCTGGAGGAATTCAAACATTTGAAAAGCAACAGCAAATAACTACCAAAAGTACCATGAACAGACTAGCATTGATTTTTTTTGTTGTTGTTTTTTTTTTTAACCTTGCATAAGCTTTCTGGGATGCATTAAGGGACTGAGACATGATGAGTAGACAGTAATTCTAACACTGTAGATCAAGGATAGAAGGCTCTGTACTTCTAAGTGAACAGCACAGACTTTTTTGGATGTTTTACATTACAAGGTGTTGCTTATGGGGAGCTCTGGCCTAGACTTTTAACTCCTACTGCTCGTTCATTCCTTTGTCTTTGTCTTAGCAGAGCACTTCAGTTAATACAGGAAAGGACTGATGCCATTTATTATGTTGTTTTGTCATTCAAAAGAGTAAAACCAAACAGAACCTCCCTCTCATACTCCCTCAACTTTTTCTTTGCAGACCTGTGTGTGTCTGGTGAGTGAGGGATGACGCTTTCAAAACTGTCCTGGTAAGTCCTTTCTGAGGACTGGCACAGGACCTTAATGGGCTATAGGTGGGGAACTTTCTACAGATAGCGTTACAAACTTTGGATGTATGTTATGTAGTGTTAGTATTTCTGGGCATTGTTTGGCTCAGAGACGTATCCCTGGTCATTAAATACTGGCTCTTCTTCTTCCCCTTGTTACCAGCGAGTCACTGTGTAGAGCAGAGTCATTTAATTGTAATAAATTTAAGCAAATGTTGAAATGGCAAAGAAGTGCCATGTGGACCATTAGGAATAATTATCATGGGATCAAGAAGACCTACAATGGTAGTGTTTCATTTTCAGCTATTAATACAGTCAGAGATTGAGAAGTTGTGAAGGAAATTCAAAACAATCTCTCCAAGTTTTGCCAGGATTACTCAGTGGAATCACTTGTTGCCAGATGCTGATCGTGAATGAGAGAGAACAGCAGCCGCCACCGGGGGAATTAGTTTTCTGAAATTAGTCAAAGTCAATTATCAGTCCAGTTGTTGTAGGGTTTATTAATACTCTGTAGACCACCCTACAGTTTGAATGACAAGCAAGCAGGTTGAAATTATATTTATAAGGAAAGCTTCTCACCTATCCTGTTAGCTCTGGGAATACCTACAGCGTCTTTTATTTGGGAGCCTAATGTAGCTGTGAAAAAGGGATTGTAGCATAGATTGTAGAATTGGAGTGAAAGATTTTGTCTGCATTTCCCAAGCAGTAGCTCCTGGAAGCGATATGCAGCTTGTGGCTAGGAACAGGGCCATATCCCTGGCCGTGACTGCGAGGGAGGCTCTGCAGTGAGCTCAGAAAGACCTCAGCCAGACATGAGCCTTCAAAGCCTGCGCTCAAGGCACTGGTTTCCAAACCATAGCAGGACCACTACAGCTGTTCTGGTTTTGTTGGTTTGTTTTTTTTTTTTTTCTTTTAGAAACTATTTGTTTGGGTGTTGTTTTGAATCTATTGTGCTATTAGTTTTTATGCAGTCTTGGAAGTAGCATTAAGCCAGGTGTTGCTTGTATTTCATGGGTGATGTATCCAACCCAAGAGTCTGGGGAACCTACAAACAGACTATTCCTTTTCTTTGTGCCATTCTCTTTGGCAGTAGCATGAGCTGAAAGGTTTACATGACTTAAAGATTCATGGCTGAATATGAAGTCAGGCCATAAAAGTTATCTGCTGATCAGGACCCCCTGAGCAGTTCCTTAATAAGGAAATGAAAATCCAGCACTACACTGACTAAGTGTATGTACTTGCTTCAATGGTAGGTGCTGCTGGGAGGTATCTAGCATCCTTTCTGTAGTCTGGTTTGTTGATTATTGTATGACCCAGTTGGCAGCAAGCCTGTCTTGTGAGGCACAGGACAATAATATTCTGCACAGCTACTTTGCTAAGTAATTGAAATACAGTGCCAATGTTATTTTGGACAGATATGTGTTCGATAACCTATTACTGCCAAATCGTATGATAAAAAGACGTTTTTCCATCATAAAACTTTCCTGCATTGCTCATCACCAAGCTAAGCCTGAGGAGCTGAGCTTCTGATAAGATTAAAGGGAGAATTTCTAGTTAAGTTGTCAGTAAGCATGTCCTGTCTCTCACTAGCCGATGTGCTTATTCTGAACCTTTCCATACCGTACTAGAAATCTAGCCATTTGCTCCAAATTTAGCATACTTTCAGAAAATTCAGATCATGGTGTCACATTTATTTAGAAGTTATTTTCATAAATCCAGAAAAACTTAACCAAACACCAGTAGGTATCCTCTTAGATAATCTTGATTTCTAACTCTGGTTTGTTCAGGATGATGACATATCTGCAGGAAACGAACACTTGAATGGCTAAAAGTTTGCTCTTCAGCAAAAATGGGAATCTGGCAGGCCCCAAGTGCAAACCAGTCTCTTTGTAGAGTCTTAGCCGCAGGCCCTCTGATATGCTGGTTGTTCCCCTGCAAAGTTAATGTAGGCACCTGGTGTGTGTGGTTAGTCTGATCTTCTTTCTTCTGTCTGAATTTCTCTGTTGTCTGAACTCTGCCTGAAAAGTAGATTGGCACATGTTCTCTTATTTTTCAAATTAGTCATGCCAGCTATGCATAAAAGAGCTGGAGCAAAAACATTCCATATCCGTTGTTAAGTGTTTTATTTTCCAGACTGAAAACTAAATACTTGCAGCTCGCATGTCATTATATGCCTGTGATTCCTAATTACTTTCTGGCATGTTCCTGGGTGTTTTGTAGACAGGAAAATGTATTTGATTGTTTTTTTAAACACACAGCTGAAATGCCTTCATAGCTAAGCTAACAAAAAAACCCATTCTGTGAGGTAGAAGACTATTGAGAGAAGTAAATGGATATATTAACTTGTTCCTTTCCAAAAGAGTAACTTGCTTTGTCTGTTTTTAACAGTAAACATTTTGTCCTGAAGGAATGAGGCTGTTACATTTCATAACTGGAAATTAGTCATCAAGCATATTTAGTTATTTTCAGAGCATGTAAGTCTGTGATTTTTTCCATGCAGGTATTCTATATACTGCAGTGTGTTTTACTAAAGGGAAATGTGGTGTTTGCATATCAGATTTTATACACAAAAATTCATAAATGCACATGTACGTAGAAGCAGATTTGCAGTTCTGACCCTCAAGGTACACTACTAGCGAGCTACAGTAGCTCCCCTGAAGCTGGGGGTGAATAGAAACTGCATCAGTGAAAAAACGAGAGTTTGGCGGCTGCTATTCCTTCTGCTTCTTGGGATTTTATTCTCTCTCGACTGTCACTTGACAACTTGACTACTGTGACAACATGCTGAGTATCAGAAGCCTATTACCTCCCCCTGTTATCTGTGGTTCCCAAGTCTGAAGGTAAATCTTCAGAGTCACTGCAATTAAGAGTGAGTGACACAGCTCTGTGGAGCACGTATCAATACACAGGCTGCTTAGGATAGAGTCAGATGTGAATACATTTGAAGGCTGTGGGCAGAAATTAAAGGCAAATATATTCCACGAAGATTGATTAACTGGGGAGGCTCTCGTTTCTCTGCTGTGGGGGCTGCAGCATACACCATTGGTGTAGGGCGCCTGACCTGCGTCCCTGGCTGGGAGCAGGGTTTTCACTGGGCTGATGCAACTTGTCCCACAGCTGCCTGGTAGCAGGAGAGGGGAGCCTGTGGCAGGGGGCTGCCTTGTCATCAGGAAGGGCTAGTGAGCTCCTTTTGGCAGCAACACACAGCCAGGTTGGTTTTGGCCAGGCACAAAGCTGCCTTACGGCAGCCCCGTGTTCGAGGCACTGCCAGCCTTGTTGCAGGGCTGGGGCTGGCTAGGGGCGGCCTTGGGGCAGCTGGAGCTGCAGGCGAAGAGGAGAGGCGCATTGGGATCTGCTTTCAGTCACCTGCAGGGTGGCCCATGTTCGTCGTGTGACCCGAAGGCTTGTGTATCCAGGGACAAGGGATCTGAGAGCTCTACAGCAGGCCATTGCAATCAAAGACAAATCTTGGGCAGGCAGGGGTGGAACAGGATTTAGCAGTAGCAGCAGATGGGAAATGTGGCCTAATGGTGGCTGTCTGTCTGGGTGACACTGTCAGTTTGTAAAGTTGTTGAAGGGTACTCGCATGATGTAATAAGTATCTGCACTAGATACCAAAATTACTAGCCTTCTGTAAAGACTCTACTGGCTGTGAAAAGCCTAAGACCTTAATTCAGCCACCTCAGTTTAGTGCCTGCTTTTCAGTGGTATGTGCAGAATGTCCCTGGTATGCGCCATCTGCTGTGATAAACAGGAGCAAAGACTCTTGCCTCAGGTGACAATAATTTATTACTAATACAGTGCCATAGCTGTAGTTTGCAATTCAGTCAATTATGCTAAACAAATACGAAGATACCTACCCTGGAGAACTGGCAGGCGGCATTCAGGAATGGTAGGATTATTTACGGTGCCGAACAAAACAAACACAGTTGCATGTGGCTGCACTGCGTGCTGATTACTTGTGCTTCTAATATGTGTTTTTTGTTGGCCGTATGCCTGCTGAAATCTGACACTCCCCACTACAAGTTGCCTCTTTGTGCCTTGCTGAAACAGCTGTCGGAAAATATTTTTCTGAAAACCGAGGTTTTAAGGGAATTTTGAATATAGCCTTATGGAGTATGACAGTAAAGGAATCCTTGAATATTTAATTTAGACTTAAGATAATTAGTCTCTTCTGTGCAATGAAGTATATAAACTTCTAATTATAAGCTTGCTTCTGACTGGATGAAATAAAGTAGTAATCTTGCTGGAAATACAAAGTTTTAGAGAAACCAAGCCAGTCAATAATTTTGGGTTGAATTAGACTAATAGTTTCATCTCTCGGAAGTAGCTGGGACTATATAACTCATAAATGCTGGACTAGTTAAACACATTTTAAAGAAAAATTGATTTTTCAGTCTGAAGCATGATTTTAATGAGTTGAAAACAGTTAAAAGTAATTTCAAATAAGTTCAAATATTTTCAAGTGTATTCAAATAAATGAAAATACTTTTTTTTTGTCTTGCATAAAACAATGTGAATTGAGTAGAAATGAAAATTTCAGACCTCCTATATAATTATATATCACTAGGAGTGGAGTCAACTGAATTTTTTTCATCACATCAAAAGGATCTGTTACTGGGCTGTTTTTTGCTGTTAGGCTAACAGCTGTCAGTTTTCTTTTATGGTGAAACCAGTGTTTTTATGATGTTCATGAAGATACTAAAATGCCTTGAAACAGGTAGAATTTTACTAAACCTGTTATTTACTGATGCCAGGTATCGATGGTGTAAGATAATAATCTCAGCTAAGGATTACAGTAGACGTAACACTGCTGCTGCTGATACCGTGGTAGGCACTGAGTGCCTCCCTGTCCTTGAAGAGTTTGCAGCATGGATAGGAAAGCTGTCGCCCCTTGTGTGGACGGGACAGCGGAACCCCAGAGCAGCACTGGGTGAGCTCCATGGGATCTGCAGAGGCTCTGCAGTACCATGGGGTTGTTTTGCTTTTCTTAATTACCTAGCAGGAAATTAATTAAAAAAAACAACCAAACAAACAAAAAAACCCACCAAACCAAGCCTTCTTCACCGCAGTCAGTGCTCGTGGTAGCACTGCAGCCATGGTGAGCCACTGACCACTGCTTCCTCTGCAGCAGCCTCTCCAAGCTGCAAGGCTTTGTGCTTGCCTCCCTCCTCCTCCTCCCCTAAATGTCTCGCATCTCTTCCGTAAGCCAAATGCCACTCTTGCAGCCTTTCTCTGCCAGTCAGGTTTTCTGAGCTTCACATCTTCATTGCCCTCTTCTGCACACTGTTTGGTTTGGCAACACCATTGGAACAGAGGAGCAGCCCAAAGGGAAAGTGGTGTTTAGTAGCACCTGGGAGTGGGGCAACTAATTGCCCTTCTCCTGTGTGCTGCTCCTGTTAATGCGCTACGCAATTCCTGCTGCCTGTGAGACAGTGGCATTTTGTCATTGACTCGCATTCAGTTTGTGGTTTATCCCAAACACCTCTTCCTCCCTCCACCCCCCAAAAAAAAAACCCCAAGCCCCTGCTGTCTAGCCCATTACTTGTTACTTAACATTGGTCAGTGGTAGAAAATGACACTGACATTTAATCTTGTAATAAAGCAGTGAGAAAACTGATCTTGAATCATGGGAAATCTCTATATGTAATCACTTTTTTGTTTGTTTGGGTTTTGTTTAAACACTGCCCAAAATAAATGTGTGTTAGAAGAAGCTTCAGACTGAAAAATGCTTTAGCGAAATACACAAAATCCATATTGCAGGTTAGGGGTGGGCGTAATGGGTTTTGCTGCAGATCTGGACAGGTTCCACAGCTGTGTTACCGTGACATTGGTGGCCTGCTGCTGGCACTGTCCTTTGTCAGAGCGAACGCTCAAAGTCCCATTTGGTTTGTGGTCAGTAAAGATCCTGATGCTGCTTTTTTTCATGGATTAAGGTGATGACTTGGTGGCCAAACGGCTTCTGACTGTAGGTTCCCCTTTGGCCCTAACTGCTACTTAGAAAACTTCGCCAGTACAGCTCCTAGACTGTCAGGCTGGTTTTCTTCAGCTAGAGGGTAAGCCCTTGTAGGAGCTTTTGCTCTCCCTGAGGTTTATTGCAAAATGAGAATGTTCCCTTTGTCTCTGGCATCAACTCAGGTTTGTAAACTTTGTTAACCAAAGAAATCCTGAGTTCATACTCCAAAATACTTGGAATCTGGTTGTTGACTTTTGGGTACACAGGGCTGTTGCTCTCACTCGGCACAGTTTTGCCCTTAAACTTCCGGATGATCCCTGTACACATTTTCTTGTTTATTCCCTTTTCTGTCAGAGGGCTTGTTCCTGGAAAATCGAATGTGAGCAGTTTCCAAATTGTGCTGAGGGTGATCATTCTCTTTTGCTTTGAGAGCACTTGGTGGTATGGATTGTGGACACTTTGCACGTTGCTGATTTTTTTTTTTTTAGTACTGCAGATGGGAACATTTGAATTATCAGAGACGATGAATGGATGAGGTGCATACCTAGACAGGGAGATGGGCAGGTAGGACGTGGGTGTGGGGTTCAGCTGGGATTTTTTTCATGTAGGTCAAGTGGGAAGGGGTGGTAGCTGGGAGGGGCTGCAGCTGGCAGTGCCTGCCAGCAGTGATCTCCTGACCTTCACCCACTCTCCTTGGCACAGCCTGCCCCCCTGTCCTCCAGCCCGTCTCCTTCTCTTGGACATCACAGCTTCTTTCTTCCTCTAAAGTTGACCTTGGCTGCACATGTGTCGAAAGGTGAGCTCCCATTGAACAGCCTGCTGCTTTGTGTTGGCTGGGCTCCCAATGTAGGTGCTGGATTATCTTCTTTTTTAATTGGGATTTTTTTTTGTTTGTTTGTTTTGGGGGGGATGGGAAGGACAGAAGGCAGTGCCGGATTATAGGGACTGGTTTACAGAGATTTGGAAGGTGGGGTTGTTCAGTATTAAAGAATAATGTTTTTTCTTTGTACAACATTAATCAATTTGCGTTCTGTTTTTACCGTGACAGCTCAGATATAATTACTCCACACCATGGGCTACTTAGGCAAGCGCTGTATATTCAAGCGAACTTTTTAACCTGCTAAGTGAATCACATGGAAAAAGTTAATGCTATTTATATTTAATTAAAAATTTGCAAACCAGGCAGGAGGGAACAGTGTACACAAAACCAATGTTGCCCTCTATGTTCCAGCTAATCAAGGGAAGCCTGGTATCTTCTTGAGAGATGATGAGTATGAGCTTTTGCTACAGCCAATTGACTGTAATAAAGGGATTGATTTTTAAAAAGGACACTGTCCACTTGAATATTGTGGAGTTCAGTAATGTTAAAAAAAAAAATGCCTGATCAGGGTTATAGCCTCCCTTTTCTGGTTGGTCCTCCTTATTTCTTGATAATGTCATCTTCAGAGGATTGGGGTGGGGGAGCTGAAAGGAAGTGAATGCATATAGCAAGGTTCCTTCTGTCTGTTTTACTCCCTGTATACCTCCATGTTTATTTAGAACCTTGCTTGAGATTTGATCTTACACATGGTGCTAAAAATGCCTGAAAGCATTTCATTTTTAAAGAGGTGCAGTATTCTTTTCTCTTGCTTTTAATGAAAGTTGATAGCCTTCCTTGTTGCATACAGAATTTTGCAGATGTGAATCCTAAAGGCTGAGGCCCCAGAAGAAATAAGCTCACTTTTAAGCACAGTTTTAAGCCAGCCTCATGAATGATGAATGCCTGTGGTAAGCTTGGCAAGTCAAGTAACTTCTTAATACAATCCCATTCACTGTCTTTGGTGTAGGAATGCCTCTGCTACTTAAAGAGAGTAGAAACCGCATCTTTCTCTACATTTTCCCAACCTGTGAGCAATCTGATTCCCAGGTACACTCTCTATGTGGACACTATTTAGGTCCCTATCCTGCAGTGAGATTTCTAAGCATAAGCCACTGTTGAAATCACTGGTGCGGGATGAGAAGGCATGCATCTCTGAAAAGGGCTTGTTTCATGTCTGGGCAGTGCTGAGGGAGAGCAAGAAGGCATGTTTTAGCATGGAAATGTTGGACAGCCTGTTTCAAGTGCAGGGAAGGGACAGGAAGTTCTTAGTAGTAAAACTACTGTGTAGGACTGAGTCATACTTGTTTATATATAAAAAATGAGTTTTCTTGTTAAAATAAGCAGCAGTTGTGTTTGCTTGCTGGAATTCTCTCAGTTAAATTATTATTTCAGGAGAAGGACTGTTCCTGATTAATAGGACATTACCCAAACCTTACCAAAGTACAGGAATTTCAGAGCATTTCAGAGTTAAGCTGCTTTTAGAAGTGAAGAAATCGTCTTGCCCTCTGTTTTTCTACTGTTTTTTTGAGCAACAGTTAAACCATATAACTCTCAAGGCCACTTACTGGGAGAGAGATGAACATGGAGCTGGAAAACAGTTTTGCCCTTTGCAATTTATAGGCACCTTCAGGGTGGTGATAAATGGCCTCTGTTAAAAAGAGAGACAATTATGTTTAATTGATTTAATTGATTAATTGTGGAGGGCTTTTTGTCGTTTTAATTATACTAGCTGTTTTCCTCCTTAAAGAGATTGATATATTCATTTGCATTTTTTTTCCATGTCTTAGTGCAAATGCTAACAGCATTCCAGAGCCGCCTCCTCACACAGGGAATGGTGTTGTTTATCTCATCACCTATGGCTCATATTACTGCACCCAAAACCAAATCCTTCATGTCGTGATTGCCCAAAATAGAGGTTTGGTTTCCTACTGTGCAGACCGTTAGCGTTGGTAGCTAATAGGCCCCAAACTTTGTCAGTTTGAGTTGAATGCAGCTACAGTGATGCAGTGATATTTCTGTGTTTGTGTAACTTCCATGCTTTGTAATCATGAAAATATCACAAGATAACCTTTTGGAAAATACAGCTGACTTAAATGTGTTTCTGATGTTTTGTATCTACTGGAAGGGGCATTTGGAGAAGGGAGGGGGAAGGAGTTACTGAGACAGAAAAATGACTCATCAGAAATGCTTGTCCTCTGTTCTTTCCCATGTTTGGCTATTTCCATCGTAAACTGTGGAGTGATCGATGCCTGTCTGAATAGCATTGAGGATGTGAGATAGCTCTCAGAAGGTGAAATATTTTGCAGTTTTTAACCTCATTTCTTCCTTTGCTACATTTAAACACGCTAAAGGCTAGCAAAGTTTGGTAACTGTGAAGGGTATTTGTCTAGCTTACACTAATTCTTTCTTTATGCTGTCCTGCCTTTTTCTAACAGGAAAAAGAGAAGAAAAGTGAACAAACAGTGTTTTGTCTCATTTCTGAAATTGCCAACATGCATGTGTATATCCCACACTAGATGGTGATGATGAACTCCCTCAGATTGTTAGAGTTGCTCTCCATTAAGAAATGTGTGCACCACACTTAATGAAGCGGCACTTAGCTGTGCTAACATCGCTCTGGAGCAATACGGAGGTTCTTCTAACATGCAAGTGGGTTCCCAGAACTCTTGCATTGTAAATAAGCTCTGTTCCCAGCAAGTCCTAATTGGTAATGACAGTTAATGTAATACCTGCTGTATAGGCCTGGCCTTTACTAAGAGAGTTCTTTGAAACTTATTTATTGATTGCTGCAATCAATTTAGTTGGAAAAAAAAACCCCAAACCAACGTTAATTTGGCCTCAGTTTTCCTATAACTTTCTTTGTTTGATGGAGTGAGTGAGATTAAAGTCTCAAAACCCTTGTCTGCCTTTTATTTGTAAAGCACTTGGTGGTTTTGATTTTACATGTGGTTATGGCCCCAGGAATTACGGTTATAGCGATATTAAATAAATGTAATTTTCTATCCAGGTTGACCAAAGGCTGTCCAGAAATAGAGACACAGAATTTGGCTAACTCTCTGTATCATCTGTTCTTTATAAACTAATTATTGTTTATTTACCTGTGCAGAAAATGGGGTTTAATTGCAAGGCTGAGATGGCATTCCCTTCTGTTGTCCTCAAGAGTCATTACTATTTTATATTTGCATGGCACTGTACAGACGTCAAGTAATGAACCCTTGTCCCGTGGTACAGACCTTAGCCAGCGCTGCTGCTGTCTACAAAAGGGATGGGAGTTGCGCTTTGATCCTTCCTACCTTTGGTATTCTCCTAGAAGTCAGAGGTTTGATTTGGTTGCCATTATCAGAGAATGGATAACGTTAGACATAGATCATCCAGTGGTGACATTCACCCCATATTTTTCTGTTCCCTGTCCCTTTTTGCATACATTCCCGTAGTTGGATTCTTAGTGCTGAATTACTTAGTGGTTGGAAAGTAATCGGCTTTTGAAGGGAAACCTCTTTTTGTTTTCCCTTTGTGTATTTTTACTTCAAAAGTGATATCATTTTATACAACTGGTAGTAGACACTGTACAAATGGTCAGTGGGAGATTAGGTTTGTTACAAATGACCTGATAAATGGTAGTCCCTAAAAGAATGTGTAAAAAAGAATTAGTTGTTGATTCTTAGTAAAGATTTAATTAATAAATAATTATTATTCCCTATTTCTGGGTGTTGTTTGCTTTGTGCTTCTGATTGCATTTTAGTATCATTTTTAGTACATATGGCACATTTTTGTCTAGCACTACACTAACAAGGGAGACAAATACATTATGGAAAAGTCAGAAAAATAGCTATACAATTTAGCAGGATATGTTAGTTGGGGTAACTTAAGTTTAAGTGACAGATTTTCGTGAACTAGGTTCTTATTTTAATGTGTCCCCTTAAGACGGGGTTGTTTGTGCTGCCTTGGAGGCTGGTTTGTGCCCTTATTCACTCTGTGCATCCCAGCTTTGTTTTGGCAGGACAATTTTACTCTGAATTGTTTATTACAAGTTTATCAGGTGGTTGGAATAATCTGTTAGTCCTGGATCTGAAATGGACATGGGGTTAGAGTGGTTCAGAATTTGTAGCTCAACATGCGCTTTACAAGTGACTAATCCAACCAATGGAGAGCTGCTGCAGTTGTTCTAAGAGACGAGGAGCACAATACAATAATTCAGCCTGCAGTCAGTCCATTAAAAATTAAACATCAGTATAGTATAGAAGTCTTGTCCTGGCGTATGTAGTCATAAAATGAGCAGAACAAATTACATAATGCACTTTTATTTTACCATTGCTCTGTACAAATAATAGCCATTATCAAGCATTTCTCTCCTAGCTGTTGTTACAGACTAATATATTAGTCTGTAATACATTTGGTGAGAAATGTGATTAATAAAAAAATCCCCTCCTTTACAGAAAAGCACTTCAAATATAATAGAAAATGTTAAACATTTTGTAACTCTTTTGAACATCCAATAGTATGGTAAATAGAGTTTGAACGTAGGGATTTTATAGACCGTTAAAAGCCTGTATTTTTTTTCATTCTCAAAATTTTGCATTCTGCATTTTCTGTTGTCTTTTGTTCCCACCATGCCCTCTTATGGACCTCCATTGTTTTGGTCTTTGTTATTAACGAGACTGCACCTCTGCTGAAAATGGCTTGACAGCTAGTGTGACTGACAGTATTCAAAACTGGTAGAGAAATTTTTCTGAAGATGTTTAAAATTGGTTTTGTCTCTTCCACACTGCAATTCCCCACCACTTCACTAGAATCCCCTCTTGACAGTACCATGGGATTGTGCTGATGTTAAGCAGGGCCAGGCAGTGCTGTCCAGTCATGCATCCTGCCATGCCAGGAATATTTTCAACAAGTGTTTTTACTGCGCCCTAGCTCTTTGTTTTCATCCTTTTGTCCTTTCTGCATGGGAGCCTCCTTGGATGATGTATTTTGGGGAGCCGCAGGGTTATTGGGAATGAGGCCTGGGAGAGGGGAGGCACGGCTGCAGCATTCCTGCTGTCGTACCACGGCCCCTTAAAAATGGTATTGCAAGATACACTGAGATGGTGTCTCCAGCAGATGGAAGTGGCTGCCTGGGAGCTAAGTATTGGTACCTTAAGCATGCCTGGGACTGCTCGCAGCACTGGGACCAGCTAGTGCAGAATGACCTGCCTCTTTACTATCAGAGTTTTTTACTTTTAAGTCATGTTCAATAATTGTTTTTAACTGTGGTACTTGACCCAAGCTGGGGGTCCACCAGGGGTCATGGTAACAGTTTAGCTCTAGATGTAACCAAACTTCATGGGAACTGGAAAAATGCTCTTCCAGGGACAATGCACTGGGGAGCATTCCTGTGTGCTGTTCAGTTTAGACCCAGCCCAAATAGGGAGATGTGATACTAGTCCTTTTGCTCTTCTTCTGCCTTTCCATTTGGAAAGCATGGCTTCAGCAAGCCAGTGATCAAGATGTGGACAGGCCTCTGACATTTTAAGTGAAAAGCAGGAACCATTGTGAGTCCCAGTGATGGAGGAAGGAATGTCCAGATGGATGATAAGGTCAAATTGGCCAAAGATTTTGCACAGGAGGAAAGTCTTGACTTGGTGGAGGTCTAGTTTGAGTAACAGAGAATGGGATTTTAATTTCAATTTATTTTACAAAACAAATGTTCTGCTTTTTTGTGACTTTTGAGAGTGCCTGGCTCAATCCTTAAAGAAAGTGAGTAACAGTGAGAAAGCCTGGAGAGATGGGTCTCGCTGCTGTTGGCATACTGTGTGATAGGGCTTTCCTGCAGCGGCTCCAATGTGGACTTCTGTACAGATAGTCCACTTGACAATGCACACCATTTAATACTGAGGATCTTTTTTTTCCTCTACATCTTTTCTGAATCATCACCTGTGGTTTAATCTATGGGGCAGCGTCCTGGCATGGAGACATGGGGGGGGCAGGTGGTGCAAGTCTGTACTGCTGATGTTACCCGATCAACACAGTCGAAGAGTACACTGAAGAAATGGCGGGGTTGTGTTTAGAGATAGGTAACTGGAGTACACTTGCCTAATATTCTTATTAATTCTGTGTTCGGCATTCCCTTTTATTTAAATTTCTTTTACTGTTTTCAAAGGCTTGCTATAAAAACTTTCTGTACATGAAACCTGGATCCAGCTATCCCTGCAAATTTTTTTTTTTTTTCTTGCTAAATTTAAATCAGATTCACTACCATGGCTCTTCATTCTACAAATTTTGAAGTTGAGCAGATTAAATAGGAAAATCTACAGATTTCCAGTGACATTTTGACAGCAAGTAGTTGAACTCGAGAGTTCTTGATTTCCTGGTATCTGTATCCTGGGAACTACAGGCCTGTCAGTCTGACATTGGTGCTGGGGAAGGTTATGGAGTGGTTCATCTTGGGTGCGCTCAATGAACATGTTCAGAACAACCAGAGGATCAGGCCCAGCAAGCATGGGTTCATGAAAGGCAGGTCCTGCTTGACCAACCTGATCTTCTTCTAT
>VZTL01010270.1:0-19253 GCA_013400535.1 Scopus umbretta
AGAAGAAAAGGCTCCAGGGAGACATTATTACGGACTTTCAATACTTAAAGGGGGCTTATAAGAAAGATGGGAACAGACCTTTTACTAGGGCCTGTAGCAGTAGGACAAGGGGTAATGGTTTTAAAATAAAAGGGGCAGATTCCGATCAGACATAGGGAAGAAATTCTTTATGTTGAAGGTGGTGAAACACTGGAACAGGTTGCTCAGAGAGGTGGTAAATACCCCATCCTTGGAAACGTTCAAGGTCAGAGGGAATGGAGCTCTGGGAAACCTGGTTTAGCTGAAGCTGTCACTGCACATTGCAGAGGGGTTGGACTAGATGACCTTTGAAGGTCCCTTCCAACCCAAACTATTCCAGGATTCTATGATTTTAAATCTGTTTGAATTCCACTTGAAGAGAAGTGAGCTCTCTGAATGACTTCATAAAACAAGAAGATAATGGTAGCCTGAAACTCTTTAATCAAAGCAACTGTGGGGAAAATTAGAGTACTTGGACATGTTTCTTGGTTTCTTGCAAATCTGTGCTCCAAAGAGAGGATACGTTTTCTGCATTTCTGGTTTGTACTTTATCAGAACCACTGAGCATTTTGAGTATGAAACTGAAAATATATCCTGTGGATGGGCGAAATTTTTTGTAATCAGTTCCATCCTGGACTTTCTAAGCTTATTTTTTAACATACTGTTGTACTGCGGCTGATTGGTTTTGATATATAAAGTACATTAAAATCCAAAGCACTGGTGTGGAGGAAAGGTTTTTTTCAATGAAGCATGTTTCTCTATTTTCCTGAGTATTAATGTACTTCACTTTCTCTCATCAGAACTTATCAATGAGATAAGGGCTAAGGAGAATCTCTGTCTTTTGTTGAATGCAGGGGGAAACTTAATGACAAAGGATGAGGAAAAGGTTGAGGTACTTAATAACTTCTTTGCCTCAGTCTTTAATAGTAAGACCAGTTGTTCTTGGGGTACCTGGCCTGCTAAGCTGGAAGACAGGGAGCGGAACGAGGCCCCCATAATCAAAAGGGAAATGGTTAGTGACCTGCTACACCATTTGGACACACACAACTCTACGGGGCCAGAGGGGATCCACCCAAGGGTACTGAGGGAGCTGGCAGAAATGCTCACCAAGCCACTTTCAATCATTCATCAGCAGTCCTGGCTAACCAGGGAGGTCCCAGTTGACTGGAGGTCAGCCAATGTGATACCCATATCCAAGAAGGGTCAGAAAGAGGATCTGGGGAACTACAGGCCTTTCAGCCTGACCTCAGCATCAGAGAAGGTTATGAATCATCACATGGCATGTACAGGACAACCAGGAGATCAGGCTCAGTCAGCATGGATTTAGGAAAGGCAGGTCCTGCTTCATTAACATGATCTGCTTCTATGACAAAGTGACCTGCATAGAGGATGAGAGAAAGGCTGTGGATGTTGTTTACCGGGACTTTAGGAAAGCATTTGACACCATTTCCCACTGTATTCTCCTGGGAAAAAAATGGCTGCTCATGGCCTGGATGAGTGTATCTTCTCTGGGTAAAAAAATGGATGTCTGGGCCCAAAGTGGTGTAGTGAATGGAATTAAATCCAGTTGGTGTCTGGTCACAGGTGGTGTTCCTCAGGGCTCAATATTGGGGCCAGTTCTGTTTAATATCTTTGTCAGTGATCTGAACAAGGGGATCGAGCACACCCGCAGTAAGTTTACAGATAACACCAAGCTGGGTTGGAGTGTTGATCTGCTTGAGGGTAGAAAGGCTCTACAGAGGGATCTGGAAAGGCTGCAGTGAGCAAAGCAAAGCAAAAGAAAGCAAAGCAAAGCGGCTGCAAGCTAAGAAAAGAGGCTGCAACATTTATCTTTAAATTGAAGGGTTTTCATCCTACAGTAGCTGCAGAAATCAGAAGTATACTTAATACAGAGTTAGTAATATTGTGTGTTGCTATGTCGGCTAACATGACAGAAGTATCATATTCTTACTTTGCTTATAGATTTTTTCAGATGGACCTATGTATACAATAAAGTAAGGAGGGAATTCTAGTAGAATTGGAACATGTTGGGGGCCAGTAAGCTATTGAGAAGATTCATGGTAAAATAGGTAAAGTCATGGTTACAATCAAGCCAGCACTTTGGCAAGATTATTTTCTCTTTTTAGTGTTTTGCTAGTTAGCTAGAGATTTCAGAAAGGTGTGGAACGCTTAATAGTAATATTATGTCTTCATCAATTTATTCTCTTGAGCCGTAAGAAACTGAGTGAACTTACTTTGAAGGTGAAAGCCAAACTTTGAAATTATTTTCAGAAGAGAGGTGGGGCAAGAGGAGGGAAGCTCGCATTTCTATAATACCAGTATCACAAGTTCATCTTGCAATTAATGCAGTTAATGTGTGCAGATATGTTTTTCTTTGCAAGTGGCCCTCCAGCATCAGATTTAGCAGTGTATATATTTCTGTGCCCTTTCATGTTTTTGTATAGTTTCTTAAGGCTCCTTTTCACACATTCTTTTAATTGAGTATGAAGTGAGTTTCAGGTTGAAACATTTCAAGATTTCTTGTGATACAGCAGAATGTATGTTTCTGTATAGAAGGTGGTGGGGGGACTGCTCATGAGTAGAGAAAATTGGAAGAAACCTATAATGGTTCATGTTAAAAAAAAAAAAAAGGTATTTCTTATGCTTTTTTAATATTGTTTTTTATCAGTGAAAGATTATTCTTTAAAAGCTCTGGCATATGAACTCCAGAAAACCAACAGAATACTCTTTGACACTTGGAGAAACATAACTTGGAAAGAAAAAAGAAAAGATTTTGGAAAATAATCTGGAGGGAAGGTGCGATCTGAAGAAAAAAGACAAAAGAGATACTGCAGGTGTTGACTGGAGAGACTGGAGGCAAAATGCACAAGCTCTTATTCTGTTTCTTTTTTTTTAATTCTTCTGTCATCATTCATCTGTAAGTTCATCTTCAGTCAACTTTTTTTATTTTGGTCCACTAATCCAAACATGCTATTGAAGGCTCCTGAATGAGAGTTAAACATACATAAGGCTATCTACTTGGTGGTCTGCAGGTAGAGTCAGCCAGCAAGGCTGCCACGGAGAAGATGGTAGTCTCCAAATGAGATATGGGCACCTTTGGTGCCCCAGTATTTCACTGCCATTTGGACTAATGCTCTAGGTAAATGAAGTGTAGAAACTGAGTAGTATTGATATCCAGCCAATACTTGACCTGAAGGCACCCTGCATCAACTTTCCTGAATTATGTCAACAAGTCTTTAAATGTGTATGTGCTCTCTCTTTCTCTCTTACTCATGCATAGATTCCTGGGAAAAGAGTAGTTTCTCATTCACAGCTTGTGGGTGGAGACAGAGTATGTGTTAGCTCATGTGCAGATCTGATGCCTGCGTGATTGATACAGCACAAATTGTTTAGTATCATCCAATATGCTTATCTTAAATAGTTCTTACATATCTTTAAAGTCTGGCATGCTGGCATTAAATATAGNGGTGTTGGCCTCTTTGCCCGAGCAATCAGCGATAGGACGAGGGGTAATGGCCTGAAGTTGCGCCAGGGGAGATTTAGATTGGATATTAGGAAAAATTTCTTTACTGAAAGAGTGGTGAGGCATTGGAACTGTCTGCCCAGGGAGGTGGTGGAGTCCCCATCCTTGGAAGTGTTAAAAAAACTTCTAGATGTGGTACTTCAAGACATGGTCTAGCAGGCATGGTGGTTTGGTGTTGGTTTTTTTTTTTTTCTTTCTTTGGGGGGCGGGGGGAGGGGTTGACGGTTGGACTAGATGATCTCAGAAGTCTTTTCCAACCTTAACAATTCTATGATTCTATGATTCTATGACTGCAATTTGTCACAGATTTCAGCTTTTGAATCAAAATGATACTAAGGAAACAGATCCAACAGTTTGGCTTTGTCAAAGCTTCATTGTTTTTAAGCATACCATATAAAGCCAAGCATGTCTTGTTTTAATTCTTAGTCCATGAGAATTATCATCATCTTCCTCAAGAAGTTAGATTATTCTCTACCTGTGCTAATTGTGAAAGTCAGTCTTCTCTCCCACAGCATCTATTTTTGACCTTTTAAATTTCAAAAAGATCTTTGGAAAGGTGCATCTATACACTGCTGGTATAGCTTAAATGGACATTTTTTGTTATCAGTGCCCATATTTTAAGTGACTGTTACTATTAAAAAAAAAAAAGGATTTGTGTCTTTATGTACTCATTCATAGTAACATCAGACACAGCACTCTAAAATGGTAAATACTGACGTCTTTAAGAATAGAAGATGGTATCATAGACTTCATTAAATAAGTAGGAATAAAGACAAGGTGTCCCAAAGTCATCTAGCGGGCTAGTAAACTCAGTGTGATAACTCCAGGAAAGGGGGGGAGCATGATAGAGCTGCCATGTGGCCCATATTCCATGGCTTGCTTTCCTCATCGCCTCATGGGCCTGTAATATTGTAAACCTAGTAAATTGTTCAAGGGAGAAGAAAGATGAGGAGAAACGAAGGACAGTACTTCTGAGATTTTGTTGGTTTGTCTGAGAAATTTCCTTAATGCTTTTATTTTTCTTGGAGGTAGAGAAGTACTGCTCTCCATTCTTCATGTATTTAATTATTCATGTATTTTACAAAACAGGAATTGAGACATAAAGTAAAAAGTGAGTGGTCTAAGAGTGCTGGGAATTTCAGCCACAATTTCTTGCCCTTCTTTTCTAAGTACATGAATTTGAGTAAGTCAAGGAAGGTTTTCTGTTATTTTAGTACTATTCTATACCACTATAATAAAAGAAAATGCTTAGAAATTAATCCAGGCTTGCAGGTTGTATGATTATCCAAATCCTGTGACAAAATGGACATGAGCTGCAAAATTACTTTCAGACTGAGTGATTAGGTCTTGTATCCCTTACCTCTGGAAAGTGAACCCATCTAGCAAAGATCATTGCAATCTCAGCTGTAAGGTGTTAGCTTTTTCATTTTTTTTCAGGGAGAAATAGTGGGAGCTCTTGCTGATGTCAAGTTATTTTTTGTTGCGTTTTTCTTATGAACAAGACTGCTATTGAGTAAGTATTTCTGTCATTGTATATACTGCTGGCATTTATTTATATCTACTGTTCTCCTTGGAGTATGGCTTCAGTTACGCAATTTTGATTCGGAGCCTCTAAAAAGATGTCACTGTCATCTTTCATGGTATGATTAAGACTACTTTCAGTGTATTGTGTACATGCTTGGAAAATATGATGAGAAAGATACAAGCAACCTGGAGGGCATAGTGGGAACGGAAACAAAGTAGATAAATTACGGAAAAGATCTTATGAAATAGCTTCCAAAGAAAAGATGAAAATGAATGTGTGCCCAACTTAGGAGTAATAATACTGGAAACTTTAGTGCTTATAGGTATAAATGCTGCAAGAACATGAACCAGCCATTCTTTCCTTCAATGTGATGCAATAAGAGGAAGCTGAGAGTGAATTTCCTAACAATACATTTCTGATAGAATTAAACAAAATAAAACAAGCCTCCAGCTGTCTCTCATGTTTAACATGAGAGAGTCTGCAAAACTAGCTCGGAGAAGTGGGCTGTGGAGGACACGGGGGAATGAACAGCTGTGAAGTAGTAAACTGTTAAGGTATCAAATATCAGTCATTGTTGTGTGGAGTTTTTGTTTTGTTGTTTGATTTTTTTTTTTTAAATACATAGCGTCTGCATTTATAGTTAGGCTATGTCAGGGTCACCAGTTACTAGAACAAAATTCCTGGAATACAGAAGATGCTTGTTGGCATTCTGCAAAGAGAAAAGGAAAAACCCTAAGACTGCACTGGTATCTAGGTATTCGTTAAAGCAGGAAATACTCAATTTGTGTGCATGGCACTTAAGTAATAGGAATTTACTGTAAAAGAGTGAAACCTCTTGAGAGTGCAAGACGAGTGAGGGGACTGGAATTTCCAGAAACACTCCTCATGTCCTAACTTTTTGCCTTGGCTTTACTGGGAAGCTATGTTCCTTCAAAAACACCATCCTTGAAATATGTAGTAAACATCTTTTGAGTAGCATTGTACGAAAAGTATTTTGGTTCCCTATATAAGAAGCATTTTGAAATTAGGAATTAAAATGTGGTTACCACAAATAAGTTATATTTAACCTATTGAACTGAAGGAGTTGAGGTTTAATGTTTCAGAATCACACATTTTCCTGAGAGGGTGTGATCCTGGAAACACTCAAGCAATACTGTTACTTTATGTTAAAACAGTTTCAGATTTTGAGTCTTGGATTGTATGTTCTGTCCTGTGCTACATGGTTCTTAACAAGAATTTTTCTTACATGTTGAAAGGCTGATTGACCTTTAGAAGACCTTCACCATAATCTTTAATCTTAGATTTCAGGTAATTATGTGTGAAAACAGTAGATAAGTCAAATTAAGTGCATTCTAAATTTGAACACTTCCTTCTCAAAATTCTTTACAGCAACAGCAAAAGTAAGTGCTTCTGAAACTAATAGCTTGTCACTTCACAACTGTAATCCTTATTTATGTAGTTGCTTTATCATAGAATTATAGAATCATTAAGGTTGGAAAAGACCTCTGAGATCATCTAGTCCAACTGTCAACCCAACACCACCATGCCTACTAAACCATGTCCTGAAGTGCCACATCTACATGTTTTTTGAACACCTCCAGGGATGGGGACTCCACCACTTCCCTGGGCAGCCTGTTCCAATGCCTCATCACTCCCTCAGGAAAGAAATTTGTCCTAACGTCCAATCTAAACCTCCCCTGGTGCAACTCGAGGCCATTTCCTCTCGTCCTATCTTCATGTAAGATCTTAGACTGTTTTCATGCTTTGTATTCTCTTAAGCATCCCACAACTGTGGGCCTTGGGCTTGCAGTAAGAGCTATGACAGAATTTTGAAATCCCATGTCATAATGAGATACATATGTGATATTGTCCTTGTCTTCATTTTTAGGCAGAAGTGCATGGTTGGGGAAAGCTTTCTGAACACTTCTAACAGGCCCTCTGCTCATGGAGCACATACTACAGAATGAGCCTTCACCAGCATTTACATATTAATCGCCTCCAAGCTATCAATAGTATTATTTGTCACTGTTTACTGATGGTCACTGAATTCCAGCATTCTCAAAGTAAGCATTGCATTTAGACTATTTAGAGACATGTGCTAGATCAAATAAAGAATCTACAGAAATGAGCATTCTTTACAGCATCACTGGCAAAAGTATATGGGAAATCATGCTAATTTTCCCGTAAGTAGACAACTATTAAATTTATTTTATAGAAGAGCTTCCTGTAATTGAGTTAACTCTGTAATTCACATTTCACAGTCTCAGGATCTACTGTGGTAAAAAAGAATAATTCAGGAAATCACTAATAATGTAGTTGACAATTAACTTCTTTTTATGAAATATGCTCTGGCAGATCATGGATTTCATAAAGTTATATGTTACTCAAATCTATTTGAGTTTTTGGTTTGGTTTGGGGTTTTTGTGGTCTAATTGATATCTGTTTGTACCAGTTCTCTTCTGCATTAGTTAGGGTGTGTGTTCACTATGATCATTGCCATGTCCATGGTTGAATTTTAGTCATTACAATCATGACCAAAAAGTAAAAAAAAGTGTTTGTACTCTGAAGTGGTACTTAGCACAAATAATACACTATTGTAGCTCTTTTTCCTGAGATCTCAGCTAGCTTACTCAGAACTGCCCTGTTTTCTCTTTACTGTGCTACTTTGTCAAATCCTCAAAATCAAAGTGTTTTTTAAAGTATGAAACTGTCGTACTCATTTTGGCTGTGATAGTTAATTTTCTTCATAGTAGCTTATATGGGGCTATGGTTTGGATTTGTGCTGAAAACAGTGTTGAAAATAGAGATGTTTTAGCTATTCCTGAGCAGTGCTTGCACAGAGTCGAGGCTTTTTCTGCTTCTCACGCCACCCCACCAGCGAGTAGGCTGGGGGTGCACAAGAAGCTGGGAGGGGACACAGCTGCAACAGCTGACCCTGGCTGACCAAAGGGATATCCCATACCATATGGAGTCATGCCTAGCAATACAAACTGGGGGAAAGGAGGAGGAAGTGGGCAACATTTGGAGTTATGTGGTGTCTGTCATCCCAAGTAACCGTTACGCATGATAGAGCCCTGCGTTCTTGGAGATGGCTGAACATCTGCCTGCTAATGGGAAGTAGTGAATGATTTCCTCTTTTGGCTTTGCTTGCATGTGTATTTTTTGCTTTACCTGTTAAACTGTTTTATCTCAACCCATGAGTTTTTGGACTTTAATCCTTCTGATTCTCTCTGCATCCCACCTTGGGGGGAGTGAGCGAGTGACTGTATGGCACTCGGCTACCCCTCAGGATTAAACCACAGCACTGGTGCTTTCTTTTTCTTTTAAAATACATGCAGAACTCTAAAATATTCTCTAGAGCATGCATATATTCCAAGGTGTTGAACACTTAGCTTTGCATTAGGCTGAGTTACCTGACAGATGGCCAACTTGTGCAATGGCATAGCTATTTAAAATTTTCCTGCTCATCAGTTCAATGTTGCCTTTTTTTCAGAGGAGTTACTACTGCCACTGTTCAAGCAGCAGAGCCACTTCTGTGCGCTCTCTAATTTCCTTCAGGCAGGTTAGCTTAAATGGCTTAAACCAGTAACGTAAGCTAAACCAAAATGTTAAACTGAAGTATCAGTAGAATAGAGAACTCTTGTGATTTCCTCTGTCATCAGTGGAAGCATGTAGGTGGTGAGTGTGGTGGGGGAAAAAAACATTTAATATCTGTTGCTGTGGTAAGAAGAGTTGTACTGGAGTTTCATGTCTCTTACCTAGCTTTCTTGTAATCAATATGCAGCTTATCATCCTTGCAGTCTTTGAACTCCTTCTATGTAAAATCAGTGATAGCAGCTGACAACAGCTTCATTCTTTAGTCCCACAAATAGGATGGTGTCACAGTATTAAGGTACAGAGGAATCTACTAATCTCCAAATCTTGTCTTAGTCCATATGGTCTGTTTTTATGACAGGATGTTAGTGGTTGTACAAGTGACCCCGAAGGTTACTTTAAACATGGGTTTTTTTGTTTTGGTTTAATGTTTTTGGGGTTTTTTTGTTTTGTTTTGGAGGGCAAGGAGGAATTACTACAAGCATAGTCACTTTATACTGAATAACTGTATCTAACATGGAATTTTATTTACCTTTTTATGATAAAAATAATTATCCTGCAAATCACAAACATGCATGTCTGTCTGCATATGGGCACTAAGAATAAAGTTGATGTGAAATCATCACAGTTTTATCTTTCTATTAAGATATACATCCTGGTTTATTCAGAAGCTTTGCTTATACTAGAAAATGTGGTTGTGGTAGGGGAGTGTTAATATCAGTTTATTATTGCAACAGATAATTGAACAGAAAAAAGGATTAAACATCTTCAGTTGTGATCATATATGTAAACTATCAACTTTCTCCAGAGAGATTCTCTGCCTTACCCTACCTACCCAACTTAGTCTGAAATGGGTCCTATACTATCTCTTCTGTTCTATGCTATTCTGGGAGTTTAGTTAGGAAAGTCATGAGGGAATGAGTAAGCATTGGAGTAAAGAAAACACAGTAATGCAGATGCCTTAACCACATTTTGCCTGTACTTTCATGGCATGTTTCAGGTCCAGTAATGGAAAACTTTCAACAATTCAAGAAGCTGTTAGTAATCTGTTTTATTCACTTCAATTATTCGTCATTACATGTATTGGAAGTTTTCTGTTATAACCCTTTAAGAGGTAACTGTCAAAAGTTAAAGCACTCAGATTGAGGAAAACTGTAGTCCTTTTATATAGTCAGGAAGAAGATGGGCAGTTCAGGGGAAACCTTTTGCCTCTACAGTTTCTCTCAATCTCAGTAAATCCTATGACTATGAAAATTGTCCACCATATCTTTGTTCTTGTGATAAAAAGCAAGTCCAGGAAAGTTTTAAAAAATAAATATTTCTTTTTTTGTACCTGAAGAAGTTTCTTATCTAGCTGTATCTGGAATTGGTATAACTACTTTTGCTGCTTCATTTAAGCTCCTCAAAAGGTTCTTGAATATGAAGATTCTAAGGCTCATTGAAGCAGGTATCAGATACCAAGTGCCCCTATGACAGTCATCGTGGTTCTGATAATGGCATTTTTATGGGGAGGGTTCTTTGGATATATAGAAGGTGGTTTTCCACTTGATCTGTAATTCCTTTGGTGTTGCTGCAAAGACACTTTTGCCATCAGTAGCCATCTTCTGAGCTATTGTGGGCTCTTGGGACTGACCTAGTATGCATTCACCAGCCAAACAAGGTTTATTTGCTAAAATTAATTCTTATGTTTCTTGAAAAAAAAATCATAATAAAGTGAAAAATGTATCAAACAACTAAATCTCTTACATCTCATTGCATACCTTGTTTTGGCTAAATTTATAAGATTTCCTAACACTGGAGGAGAGGAAAACAACCTCTGGTTATAAGCAATTTCACTGTAGTGTCCCATCCCAAAAATCTTAATTTACCTCCTTTTCTCAGTTAGTTGCACTTACTGCTTTCTGACAACAAATGATAATGTCTTATTCCTTTTATGAGGGGAAAACCAATCCTGCATCCTGTTCTCTGAACAGTATGGTAAAGAACCTCTCCCATGTTTTTGGTCAGTATCAGAAACCCCGAAGATCAGCTTCTTCCTGGTATGACTTAACCTTTCCATACACACATTTATGTGTTCTGAATTGTTTACTGCCTATCAGTTACATTTATCTTGTATTTGATGCTATCAAACTACACTATAGTACTTTGTGTAACATAGATCAGGTTTTTGAAGATTTATGTGGGTAGTAAAGTTGAAATTAACTTTATTTGTTTTTGCAAGACATTTGGGACTTTTAGATTGTGCTGAAGCTTCAGGTGCTTCCAAAAGAAACAAAAAGACAAATTTGTTTAGAAATTGAAAAGAAGGGGAGAAAATGTAAGAAAATAACATAGAGTTCCTGTAATTTTAATCATATGCAACAATTTATGCTTTGGGATATAATTGTCATGTATCAACTTAATTTGGAATAACAATGAAAAGTTATTAAAAACCCCCTGCTGTCTTGTATTTCTCAAGGGTTAGTGTGGATATAAACATTTCCTGCAGACAGCAGATAATTTTAAAATGTTGACAGCTAGGGGTAATATTGTGTAAAGTAGAAATTCAGTGGAATGAGGAATGGTGTTGCTACACAAAAGCTATATTTACTCTTTAAACTGTTAGTCCTTTAACATGTCACTGAAAGGTCAGTCTTCAAGAGTAATGGAGAAACTATTGGAATGAAGGCTAGGAAATAAATTGCAAAGGATGTGCACTGTGAGTGCATTCCAGCTCTACCTTGTTCATAAAGTGGTAATAAACTAGCAGCTAGATTTGTTTTTTGGTTTGGTTTTGGTTGGTTGTTTTGTTGTTTGGCTTTTTTTTTTTTTTTTAATAATAAATAAGAGCTAAATATTTTCTAAATGGGTAATTTTCTCCAAAACCACTGATGAGTTTTGGGGTTCCTACATGTCCTTATATGTTTTTAGTCAACATCTTCCTATATTTTCTAATTTGATTCCATTAGAAAAATACAGTAAGAATGTTTCTGTGCTTCTTTAGCCAACAAGGCAGCATGGGTGACACCTGCTGGATGGGTACTCCCAGGGCATGCCAGTATCAGAGTTGAGAAATTTGATCTTGGACAGGTGCTCAGCACAAAGCCATGTCCTTCTGCTTAGGATTTCTGTTGCCAGTATACATTATATAAAGCCCACCCTACATGAATATTTCTGATCTATTTATACAAAGACTTACTAATTTTTCTTCTATTCATTAAGGTCATCTATTTTAGAGACTCTTAAATGAAATGTTTGCAATTTTTACACTAGATTTGTGTGTGTTCTTGACTGACCAAGCAGTACATAAAATTTCATAGCTGTCACTGATGTGGAGCGTCCAGCTTGTCAGCTTTAAATAATTTGTATTAATGTCTCCAGAGATGTGGTAAGGACGCCTCTGCATGAAAAGTTGAAAACATGTTCCTTCCACTTATTCCCTAAGTGTACCAAGGGGCTCTGGGAGTGTCTTTCCCCTCGCCCTGCCTTAGGACTTGGCTGCTGGTACTCAGGTCAGCTCTGGTATACTGCAGCTGTGTGACACTGGATATGAAAGATTTGTCAATGTGTGTGAACACCCAATGGGGTGGGGAGTAAGGCAACAAAGCCAGACTTTTGTCAGTGGTTCCATGTGGCATGACAGGAGAAGAGGCAAGGGGCATGAGATGAAACAAAGGAAATTAAGAATTCCCTTTTTTTACTATGATGGTGATTGAATAGCTGACAGGCTGCCTTAAAGGGTATTTTCATCCTTGGAGATGCTCGCAACCTGACTGGCCGTTGTCCTGGGTATCCTGCCTTGTGTGCCTCTTCTCTGAGCAGGGGATTGCACTAGGTGATCTCCAGAGATGCCTTCCAGTTTTCAAATGTTCTGTAGTCTCAGATTTGTGGACACCAGGAAGTTAACTGATCAATAGTTAGTGTACAGTGAAAACATGGCATAATAAATAAGTTCAGTCAAAGCAAGTGACAAATACAAAGTGTTTCCCTGTTAGCTTCCATTTAAACAAGAGAGGAGGTGACAGCTGGAAAATAAGATACATGGAAAATACATGCTTAGTTTAAACTTGCTTGTTTTGTAGTAGTGGCAGGGGCAATTTCTGGCTGCCTGAAGAGACACAAAACATGCGACAGATGTTATGACAGGCTTTTGTTGTTTGTTTGTTTGTTTGTGTTTTTTTTTAATGATGTCCAAAAGTTGATTCCATAATACACTCCTGTGGCTGTAATTTTGTGGGTGTTGAATTTATTTGCTTTCCATAGGTTCTCTGATGGTTTGTATTATTCCAGAAAATGCTTAGATAGAGGAATAAGAATTTTCACTAATGCTGGGCTTACAGTACAAAGAATTTAGCTATTACATGGTGCTCTGCCAGTAAAGCTTTAAATCATTGAAATACCTTCTAAAATAAACACCAATGTTTTTTTCAAGTCAGTCTGGGAAGCAGAGCATAATCCATGTGCTCTTCAGTTTGTGAGGCATTTAGAGACTAGTGATATCCATGAAACAGATTTTTTTTTTCCTTTTGGGATCTGATTTTTTTTTGTTCTCTCCTTCATATTGTTACTTTCTTGGCATATTTATAGACTTTTTTTCCTTGTTATTTTTGCTCAGAGAATTGTGGTGTAGGTCTAGGACTAGAACTGACTTATATAGTATGTGATTTTGTCTTTGTAACTCCTTCCCTTGTAAAGATGGAAGTCCATAGGTCCAAAATTGCCTACTACAATGTAACAAATGTCATTATACTGAGAAATGATGTAATGCTTTCAGAAACTGCAAAAATGGAGATTTCTTCATTGAAGTTCTTACTCTGGATATGGAACTAAAGTGCAGGGTCTTAGTTCATAGTCTTCTTACTGATATTTAAGTGTTTGCTAAATTACATGCATGATGAAAATCTCTTTTAACTGCAAGCTAAATAACCTAAACATTTTGTTGTTAATACTGATAAACTGATGGTTGGTTTTGGTAAAACCTTCATCTGAAAAATAGGAATTCGATTAAGAGATTTGAGAAAACCTTGTTTTCAAATTCTTATAAGCTAAACATTTTAGCTGTATTTAAATGACTTCCAAAAAACAGAAAAGCAGACTAATCTTATGAAGAACAGGGCTAAACCATAACACATTATAATTCTACAAGTTTAACACTGTTGTGGTTTAACCCGGATCGTCAACTAAGCACCACACAGCTGCTCACTCACCCTTCCCCCGCCCCGGTGGGATGGGGGAGAGAACCAAAAAAAACCCTAAAACCCGTGAGTTGAGATAAAGGCAGTTTAATGGGATGGTAGAGAAAGAGAAAATAATAATAATAGTAATGATAAATGAATATACAAAACAAGTGCTGCACAATGCCATTGCTCACCACCCGCTGACTGATGCCCAGCCCTTCCCCAAGCAGCGATCACTGCCCCCCGGCCAACTCCCCCCAGTTTCTATACTGAGCGTGACGCCGTATGGTATGGAATAGCCCTTTGGCCAGGTTGGGTCAGTTGTCCTGGCTGTGCCCCCTCCCAGCTTCTTGTGCCCCTGGCAGAGCAGGGGAAGCTGAAAACATCCTTGACTGGTGTCAGCACTACTGAGCAACAACTAAAACGTCAGCGTGTTATCAGCATCGTTCTCATCCTAAATCCAAAACACAGCACTATAGCAGCTACTAGGAAGAAAATAAACTCTGAATTAAGCTGAAACCAGGACAAACACTTTATATCATTACTCAAGTAGTAGATAGGGCAAGAAATGAGGAATTAATATCAGTTAAATAGCTGAACTTCTTTGTTTCTGTCATAGAAAATAAAAGTTTTGATAGAGCAGAAATGCTTTTTAAGTTTTGAGATCTGTCACATTTAGTGGCTGAAACTGTCGCAGGAAGAGCGGGAGTGCACTCCTCTCGCAGGAGAGAAGTATAAATAGACAATGTTCAGGGAGACCCTCCCGTTGAGTCACGAGGTTCGGAAAGGATCCCCTTGCTTTCTAAACTCCTTCTCAGAGAGGAGTCTAGGTGCGGCTAGATCCAGTCCTAGTCTCAGACTTGGTCAACGGTTTATGTCTAAGGATATATTTTTTCCTCTGCTGCGTTACAGGGTTAAAGTAACTGGGCAGGTGCCCAGATTTCTACTGTGAGTCTGGGCGCGTCCAGTGTACTGAACTACCCCAATCACAGTGGCACTCACAATGCAATACACCTTCAGTCTAGTCGCGTTCAAAGAGAACTATCACGGCTAGATTAATAAATGGTGCAGTTTATTAAAACAACAGACACACGGACACACAGGTCCTTTGGATTACCGGTGATGGATATCCTGTCTGCAGAAATACATACACATACCAAAGGTATGGAGAAAACAGCCTGGCTACAAACGCGTTAAATATAAAGTAACTCTATAGAGATTTATAAGCTTTCCGGACAGACACTTGGTACACTCAAGTGTTGAATCTTACCCAAAGGCGTCCCGATGGGGGGAGAAGAGAGGCTCAGCCCGTCGACTGGTCTCAGAGGTATATGATGGTGGCTTCTCCTAACTTTCTCTTTCTCTTAAGCTATTTTATACTACTTTTACCTTTTAGGTGGAGCTTGAGTGACTCTAGTCATGCATATCTTTATTGTGATTGGTATAACCTTTTCTCGCTTCGTTTTAAAGGTATAGACCAGAAAAAATTCAATGCGCACGCTCAGTGGGGGGTGGTTATACCTTGGAGGTGGGTAGCTTTTGGGATGGAGGTGTGTTTTGGTATTATAATGAGCAAAAGTTCACCAAAAGGACAGCATTTGTCAAAATCATGACAGACTCTTGACCTAGCAAAAGGACAACATTTATCAAAATCATAAAGACTTTTGATCCAGAGTATTAAATGTGCAGCTCATTGGACCTTTAAGTTCCCCCATTGTTCCGGAGCCTAGCTGTGGTGTCTCCACACCGCTCCACCCTCCGGACTGTTCCTCCTAGAGTTAGCACACTGAATTCCCCCGGTGTTCCAACATCTAGGGTTGCCTAGGGAACTTCATGGCATAGATCTTTTGCTTGTTAGCTGCACTCCACTCTGGAGGCTTCTACAATGCTGTGCCTTTTCCATAAATGTGGATATAAGTTTAATTTCTAAGTTACCCCCAACAATCACACCACAAACTGTTTCACAAGAATCAGATTTCAGATTATAATCTCAGTAACCCTCTTCTAGGTGTTTGTGCACCAAAACTCCAGGGCCATGTGAGCTGACCTTAGGAAGCATAACTGGAGTCTGGAAGTACCCAGATACCTTCAGTGTTGTTGCTCCAAAGGTAAGCAGTCTTAAGATGTTGTTATACATCTGTCCTCCAAAAAATCCTAGCAGAATGTTACAGGTCAGACTCTGACCTACTTTTTATATGAAAAGCTGATCACTAGAAATTACTGCCCCTAGTGGCAGTGGACAGTCTATATTTGTCAGATTGTGTCAGCACTACAGTGCTATCAAAAAACTCATCAAAACTCAAAACTTGCAGCATGACAGGCTTATCATGAAGTGCAGAATTAGAAATGACATTTGTCTTTTTGTTTTAATAATCTATGCTGTTCTCCAATTAGTTTCTTTGTACCTCCTTATTTACTGTTCTTAGCTTTTGTATAGTTTTAGTTAATTATATATAACCTTAGAAAAAACAAAGCACTGATCAGGAGCTCACTTAATACTGCTTCTATGCAGAAATTAGTAGACAATCAGCTTGTCAGGGAAAAAGTAAAGGAAACAATTTAGGGTTAGTATCATGCTACACGACATGGTACTTCACTTTCAATTCAAATTTCTGCTTTCATCAAAAGAATACATTTTTTTTAATTTTTAGCTCTTTTGAAGAACCTGTAGCAGCTAATGCTGGCATTTCTTTTATATATGCAGTAGTATTTGCATATTCCGAATATCTATATAAATAACTGCCTTGTAACATTTCCTCATGGCTTAAGTTCACTCTTTGAGAAAACTTCAGGAAATGAGTCTGACTTCTGACTCTGGTGTGCATGCCAGATATGTTTTTTACATGCGTAATTATAATAATTGTAAAGTAGGTGTAAAAAAAGGCCCTGGTATCCTATTGTATGATACTCAGTATAGAGCAATGCTAAACTTAAAGACATATGGAAAGGGAAAACCTAGCAAGGAAAACAGATTTCCTTCTGGTGAAATAATGTGGAGTAGAATGAAAATATTTACAGTGGAAAGATTGCTAGGTAGGTAAGGAAACTTAGAGATGAGTCTGACTTCAGTTTGAATAATTACTGATAAAGCATATACTCATAATAACAGATTTCTGTTTAAAATAAAAATGCTGACCACTTCATTGAATTGTGATTAAAAATAAGATCAACAGAAACTAGACAGTAGCATGCTGGGGGACCCAGTTTCTAAGTCAGTGAGACTACCAAGTGTTGTATTTAATGTTTTTTAGAAGTTGCCTTGCCTCTCTCATATGCTGTAGTAGTGTGTTTCAGTTTTTTGTTTCACTGGGTTTTTTTGGATGAATGGGAGCTTCTTGTTTATGCTTGTGTTTCCTAAAATACCAAATTCCTTTCCGTGTGCTTCAATGCCAACATAACAGGACCACAAATAAGATAACCTCAGAGTTTTTATTTATGAAAGGATGTGCTGAAGTCTGTTTTCCATGTACCTTAAGCATATACTTATCTTTCACCTAACCTGTTTAAGTGTGTGCATAACTGCATACAGTAACTTTTCAATATAGTGTGTGTTCATGGATTACAATGGTAATGAGTTGCTTGTTGATGTTGATGTTCATCAGACTTCACTAAATCTTTTTTCAAAATATGTGTGATGGAACAATAGTCAGATAGTGATAATCTTAAATCTTGCTTGTGTGGTTAGATTCAGACCAGTGAAGACTAAGGAGTTTCTGTAGTTGATTATTGATGTTAAGAACTTTCATGGACATTGGGAATATCTTCTGTAATGCCTTCTTTTGTAAATGGATGCTTTTCTAACACTCTCGTCTGTTGAAATAGCTAGCTGCAGTGATTTAGATTTTTTTTTTTTTTTTTTTTTGCTTAAAAGGATAAGGGTTAATTGAGATTGTGCTGTAAGCCTGCACTCCTTTCCTTTTATATAAAATCTTCATTTTTGTCCTGCTTGATTATTTACAATTTTTTTAAAATTATCTGCATTTGAAAGGATGCACACACAGTTTGATAGTCTGTAATTGCTTTAGGCCAAAAGGGTTTCTCATTGCATAAATAGTATTTTGGCAAGCTTTTGCCTGTTAGTATGTTATTAGGTCATAATTTCTGTCATTATCCTGAAATGTTTTTGACAGCATAACTTTGATTACCTGTGTGCTAGTTTTTCTTTCCACCAGGACAGAATGTGGTGGATGTAAAATAGAAATATTTCTTTGAAAAATGTGTCTTAGAATATCAGTGTCATTTCTATGTCAAAACTTTCACTCCAGTACTGAAATTCAGTTCCCTTACATGATCTTTAATTACGGATGAAAATTATAAAGTAGATGAAAGGTTAAGAAAACTTGCATCCTGAAATTTTACATTTTTGTCTTATGGAGCTACAGTTCAAAGTGTGATAAGTTTTCTGTACCAGTTGAATTCCCTTATGAGTTTCCATTGCCTAGCTCTGTGTCCTTTTGTTGCAGTAATAAGAGTTATCAAGATGCATCGTGGGAGATGAGGACAAGCACGCATAAGACAAGGAAAGCCAAATTCTCCTGTTCCTTGTATTCTGACCACACCTATAGTGGCATGTTTGCCTTTTCAACAACAATAAAATACTCTTCTGGAGAGAGTAGAAACATTTCACATAAAAACATAATGTTATCAAGTTCCTCATCCCATTGAGTATCGCTTTTTTAAACAAACTATAACTATGCTTACTATAGATATTTTAGTCATTGCAAATTCCAGTCCTCTACATTCAAATGAGCATTCTAAGTTTTCTAATGATGATTGTGATGTCTTTTTAAGTATATTTTTTCCCCAGTAAATTTGCAGCATCTGAGTTTGATAAATGCCACAAATTTAAGGGGAAAAAAAAAAGGTAATTATCTAATTTCTGAGAATTTCTGGAAACTAGTGTAACTTGCTGGACTACTGTTCAGAACAGAAAGACACTGTGTGTGATTGTGTCAACAGAAAAGCATCTCAGGTGTAAGGTAAATTAGAAGTTAATGGAAGGATTATGCAGAGGAAAATCTTTGTAAGAATTGATAAATTTGCTTGTCTCATAATCCTGGATTCTGCAGTTCTGATTAAGGCACCTAAGTAACTGGTGAGGCTTCAGAACAAATTTACTCTTTTGGGTTTTTTTGCACTAGAGTTTGAATTTTGCAATAATCATATTTATTTAGATGCTTTAATGGAATGTCTTAGATTAATGGAAGGTAAGTCCTTTCAGAGAGCTTAGCTGTAGAATGTAATGGGCTTTTCATATTAGTACTTAAAATAATTTTAAAAATATATAATTTCTCTCATCTGAATGTCTTATAGGACTATATGTTAGGTCACTAAATTTACTTCAGTACTTCTCTACCTCTAAATCATATGTTTCGGCTGTGGTAGGACATATTGAATGTATTTCAGTAGCGCACTTTGCTTTTTTTTTTTTTTTTTT
>VZTL01010273.1:0-27332 GCA_013400535.1 Scopus umbretta
ATATATATATGTATTTATATATATTTTTAATATATCTATGTGTATATACATAAATATAAAAACTATATATATATAAACTATATATACATTTATATAGAGAAAATATATACATTTAAAAATATAAAAACCTATCGTTTTGCTCTTTTCAGGCATACGTCTTCAAAGTCAGTGCCAACTCGTACTGTCCCTCACTTTCATCTCTACTCCAGCTAAAAGTTTTGCTGCTTTTTCTCCAACAAATTTCTGTGAGAAAATACTTCCTTTCTGTCTTTACAGCTAAAATTGTAAAGCAAAGGCATGTTATTGCCATCCACAACTGTCTCCTAGATTCACACACTGCACTTTCCCCTTCCACACAAAACACAGCTGAGGTCACCGTAGTTGTCACTGAATTCTCCTCTGAGACGCTACTACAGACACCAAGTTAAAACTTTCTTTATTTAATACTTTCAAACGAATTGTATGACCTTCTGAAACGCTCTAACCAGCTGCTGCTATAATATTGTTGCCGTGAGTGATGCACCAACAATGTGAAGGTCCACACACTTTCTGGCTATTTCCCTGTGTATGTTTTTTATTTCATTTTATTTTACGATGAATTTTGCACTCAGAGCATCCCAATGCTCCTTTGTTTCTCCAAATTCTTTCGCAAAATCAATTTTTCCACAGACTTGACGAGCAATTAACAGTTACAGATCACTTTAAAGATTGGGTAAATGTGTAGGACTCAGGGGTGGCGGTAACGACATCAGTTCTTCACCCCGGGAACTATCTGGGCACCAGTGTCATAGCAAACCGCAGAACATCACGGCCCATTCTCCGGTACGACTCCAGTCTGGCCGCATCCACGCTAACCTCTCTCATCTTCCAAACCAGGAAGGCTGCTTCCAAATTGGTGCAAGACTGTTCCAGTGGTTCTTGTCTGCACTGCTAAATGTGCCCAGGGAATGTCTAAGAAAAATGCTAGTTGGGTGGGACCAAGATCCTTAGCAGTACAGAGAATACATGAAGAGTATACAGAATATATTGCTCTCTGCAACCCCCTGACAGGAGGTTGCAGTGAGGAAGGTGTTGGTCTCTTCGCCCAAGGAACCAGCGATGGGACGAGGGGTAATGGCCTCCAGTTGCGCCAGGGGAGGTTTAGATTGGATATGAGGAAAAGTTTCTTTCCTGAAAGAGTGGTGAGGCATTGGAAGAGGCTGCCCAGGGAGGTGGTGGAGCCCCCACCCCTGGAGGGGTTCAAAAAGCGTGTAGATGTGGCACTTCGGGACATGGTTTAGTAGGCACGGTGGTGTTGGGTTGACGGTTGGACTAGATGATCTCAGAGGTCTTTTCCAACCTTAACGATTCTGTGATTCTATGATTCTATCATTCAGGTCTCAGCCCCACACCCCAGCACTATTTAATTTACTAGCACGAGCACAGCCCATATGCATCTGGGTTTTATCCCTTTCCATTCCCATACTTCTGCTTGTCTTAGTATATCTGATTTGGGATAGCAGCCATTTCTCCCTATATAGATAGATATGCAGCATACAACACATTGGGATATTATACCAACACTGAGGTATCATTTCTAAAATCGTATTTTGAGAGTTGATGCTTGTTTTTCACATAACTCACTCACTCATGCAGGAATATGAAGTGGTACAAAAGTTTTACACAGCTAAGCAGAGTAAGTATATTTACAAGTTCTGTCTTTTTTCAGTTTTAATGCCATTTTCTCTGCTCATACTGACTATAGTATCTCCTTTAAGAACATTTTTTCCTCTAGTTTGGAATCGTAAAGTTGTTGCAGACAAAGATACAGAAAGGCAGAGATTGTTCCTTATTGATTTCTGCTGTGAAAAAAAAACCTGCAAATAGCATTTTAATGCATTACTCCAACATAAATCTAATTAAAGTTATTGAGAAGATGACATTAAAACACTGAAAAGTGTAAATAAAAATTGCAGAAAGCAATGAAGTGATAGCAATCACAAATATCTTTTTTCTGAAATCATTACCTTGAATATACTTCCAAGTTATTTATTTACTTTTCTAAAAATAATGTAAGTGCATATTCATTTTCACCTCTTGTTTGGGACAGAGCTTAAAATATGGATGCTAAAAGATCCCCCCATCATGACTTACAGGTGCTTTTTTTGTAAAATTCATAAAATTAGGAACTTACACATTCATCTATTTGCCTATTGCAATTAACTCAATTTCAGTTCTCAAATTTGGGGTTTTTTTTAAAGTCCAACTGGTTTAAAATGTCAATCACCATATTAAAAGGAATCCAAGATACACTGACCCAATCCTGTGCCCATCAGAACTAAAATGAAAATTTGCCTTGACTTGTTGAAGTGAGATTCAATTTTAAAAGACTTTCCAGAAAAATAAACATTTATATGCAGAACACAGCACATGAGAACAAATGTTAAATACTGTGAAAGGAGACAATTTCTTTCTCCAAAAGGAAGTTTTACATAAACAACATATAAATAATTTTGTAAATACAGCAGAGTGAATATTTACCATTGATATGGAACAATAGTGTCTTTCACATCTTTAAAATGTCATAATTTTGCTCTCTGTAATTACTTAGGCAAAGTAAACAGAACATGCCAATGAAACAGAGAATTAATACACATCATATTTCTCCATGAAATATAGTATTTCTCTATAATTACACTGGGTCAAATTTAGAGGATGATGTGCTTCAGTAACCCAGAGATGTACTGTAAAAGCACTTGCAATTGAAAAGAAAAAAAACATATATATATATGTTGGGGGTTTTTTTTAAGAAACTGAACTGCAAATAGCAGTCTATTTTGAGCAGAAGGAACAAGTTAATCTTCATTCTACTAACATTAAATCTTGTAATATGACACTGTATCTTGCTGGTATGCTTAACCTCAGCTTTAAGGCTGCAAGCTGTCAGAAATTCACAACTGATAAAACGAAGAGTCAAATCAGATCCTTGATCCTGGAATTTACACTCGGAATTTTTTTTTAGGTCATAACTTGCACTGAAGACAGGATTGTTTATTATGTCATATCAAAGAGACATAGACCTTTTTACAAGCTAAAGCCACTGAAGTCAATGAAGTCACACTGGGCTTGCCATCTTCTAAACATTCTGGTTATCTGAAAATTTCCTTTTTTATTACAGCAGTTATCTAAGTTCACATGCTTTTCCTCTCACATCTCAATATCTGCAATGTCACTTACGATGGTGTACGCTCTCGGTTTTTATTATAGAAGAAACCTAGTACTTTCTCTGTTGTTTCAAAATATTGAGGGTTTCCCCATTTAATTGGGGTGGAAGGCTTTCATTTTTATGGACTCTTTTTAACTGCGGGAGACTTAAAAAAGTAAGTCTTTTTTAACTTATGGGGACAGACTTTTTAGCAGGGCCTGTGGCGATAGGACAGGGGGTAACGGTTTGAAACTAAGAGGGGAGCTTCGGACTAGACAGAAGGAAGAAATTGTTTATGCTGAGGGCAGGCATGGTGGTGCTGGGTTGACGGTTGGACTAGATGATCTCAGAGGTCTTTTCCAACCTTAACGATTCTGTGATTCTATGGATAGACACTGGCACAGGTTGCCCAGAGAGGTGGGAGATGCCCCATCCCTGGGAACATTCCAGGCCAGGTTGGATGGGGCTGTGAGCAACCTGACCTAGCTGAAGATGTCCCTGCCCATGGCAGGGGGTTGGACTAGATGGCCTTTGAAGGTCCCTTCCCACCCAAAGCATTCTATGGCTCTAAGTTCTATGAACTGTGGTGCAAAACACGTATTCTTTTGCTCTTTTTGATATTGCTGATCCAATGCTCCCTTTTTCCCTCCTGTAGGAATCCTAACCCTCATGCAGCCTTTACTGCCACAGGACTCCAGCTTTACGGAACACATCATCCACTGAAACACAAATGGCAGAAAAGGTTCACAGGCAACCCAGCGGAAGCTAGATCAAGCCGCTACCGCCATATGGTAGAAATTTTACATACAAAAATGAAAATATTTTTTACACTGCTATATCATTTCCTGGGGCTAGCATAGCTGCGCTAGGAAATGGCAGTTTACTTTGCATAGGCAATATGACTTTTATGTATTACTTACAACAATGCTATTGTCATGTCAAGACTTGGTACACCAGGAGCAATGAGAAGAAACCTTTGGCAGGGTTTCTGTACATCCACAATAAATTCTCTTCTTGCTACAGATAGTCTTTGGATGGCTCTTTTGTTATTGCAGAAAGAATCTGACAGTGTTGATAACGACACAACCCTGTATCTTGCAGTGCCTTTGAAAGCTCAAAAAGAACCTGTCAGTTCAAAAAGTAACAGAGAAAATCATCTTCTGACTTTAAATCATGGAAAGAAATCAGTGCATCCACAAAAATAGAGGAAAATGCCCTGAAAAGCCTTTGAAGGAACAAAGAACTAGCAATAACAACAAAAAAGAAACAAAATCCTTGCTGCTTTTTAGGTGACATACACAAAATCCAGCAGTGCAGAAGTCAAAATGTTAAAATTTGTGCTAGTGCCACAGAGAACCCTGAGGGAGCTTACATTAGCACAACAAAAGTTTGCATATATGAGCTTTGATGAAATGAGTATACACTGTTCTGTGCAGAATATGAAGTTAGAAAGAGGTGTCAAAACTGCTGTGAAGACTATTCTGATGATGCCTTTAATGGGACAGAGAAAAAAATTATTTGCTAACATTTTATAGCCTCTTCACGTTAGAGAAAAGCGCATGGTACAAAGAACAATAGTGGATCCTCCTAGTTGATAGAAGAAAATCTTTTCCAGGTTTTTATACGAGGTACCGGTCACTAATGAGGTAGTCCCAAAATCATCACGGAGATACAAAGAAACACACTAAAAAGAATACTTGGGAACAATTTAGATATAGCAGTGCTGTTTTCAACACTCTCATAGCAATGATCTTTATCTAGTACACCTCTGCCTTACTTCCCGTGCCAAACGTATCGGTACCGCTTAAGATGTTAATAGTGTCATGAAAACACAGGATCTGAAATTCAGGAGAGCAGGGAAAGAATGCTGTGACTGCAGAGCGGCGCTGAACTCTTCACTGAATTGAAAGCTTTTAAAAGGTTTTGAGGTAAGCAAGCGCCACACGGTAGTATTTTAACCCAGAAAGACAAGGCCTGAGTGCCTTGCCACCGCTCATACGAAAAACATTGAGGGCAACGTTCTCGGCGCGCTGTGAGATTCAGACACGCCTGCCATTCACATTAATAGAAGATATGAATAAAAACTCGTATCGGCTGCTCTGAGCCATTGACTGCATTTCAACAAGCCCTTTTCTGCAGCATTACTCTATTCAAATCATTCATTCGAGTCACGTTAAAATCGCAAAATCAGGTGCTCAAAAGTTTGGACATGCCAGAATTATGACTGACCACATCTATTACGGTAATCCTGCTGTGTGTCCGCATCGTGATACAGATGCCATTACGTCATTGAGTGTTTTTCTGGCAGGACCTCAGCTCTGTTTTGTGACTAGGATTTTATTCAGTACTGCATTTTATCCCGGTACCTCCCTGTATCTAACAGACTGTGTAAACTCTTCGCAGCTACAGCTGACAGCACCCGAGCAATTGCGCTGCCGAAGTTGCGGGTCCCCAGCTCACCTCCTGACCTTCCCGGTCCCACAGCTCCCAAAAGTCAGCTTTATCCAGCCAGCGCAAACTAAACTGTGCACCACTGAACGGTCACCAATGCAGCAACGTGTTCCAGCAGCTTTATCAAACGGAGTGCATTTGTTACACATAAATAAATAAACGTGTTGCATTTATTATTCAAGGCGTTTTATTAAAATGCTTGTTGCCACGGACTGCCAAGAAGATCAAAGCAACTTACCAAAAGTTTTCTGAGCGCAGGGTGTAAAGCCAGGCTCCACGAAATACTAATTGCATCACGTGGCAGATACTCAATATCTGAATTGCAAGCCACATTACATTTCGTCTTACTAGCTTCTTGAAAAACACATGCCAGCATCCATCAGCCCAATGACTGAGCTCAAAGGAGAACGTGAAAATATCTCTGCCCCTCTTCCTACACAAGCCTGCAAGCCTTGCCAACCACAACTTAAAGAAATAAAGCTGGGTTGGGTTTTTTTTTCATATCTGCTGTGTACACAGTGTTTAATTAAGTTCAAAAAATGCCATTCAGCTTGATTCAGTGAATAACTAGACATTTGGGATTCTGCAACATGTGGGCTCTAGGGCAGGACAGGAGTTCAACGTACTTACTCGGCACAGTTCCTTACTCCACGTTTGAGAAAGGGAGCAGATTTTTCAAGATGTCAGTAAGAGAAAAGAAGACAGCTTGACTCAAAACTGCCAGACAGTCTCCTTTGGGGAGATGTAGGTTGGTATTTGTATGACAATATTTAGGCAGCTTCCAATCCCAGATTCAGAAGAAGAGTATTTTGAGGCATATGCTATGACTCCCTCCAACTATCGCATAACTTCTTGAAAGAAGTTGTCTACAAGACTGGAGGCAATTAATGAGAATTGTCATTGTGTCCTCAGAAAATTATAGATACTACTACTCAAAATATTATGAATAAGATGCGAAAAAATTCATAAAAGGCAACATCATGGGCTCAAGTCTAATTTTAAATGTGCAATCACATTTTAAAACCACCCACTTTACAGCAAATGCATAAATATACAAAGTAATCAATTTTATCAGGTAGGTGACAACATACAAATTTGCATCTTAGGGATGGTTTTCAAATTAACTTGTCATTTCTTATATTACAAACGCTAGTTTATGCCATAATTTAGTATGCCATGAATAGCGTATCTAAATAAATGTTCACTTCCTGTCTAAATATGAAAATAATGCTTTTCCTATCACATAAAACTAATTATTGTAGTTTTGCATGGCAATTTTTTTCAAAATTGCGTTATGAATTATGCATGATGTTGCATTTAATACTGCCATTTTAATGATAATATCTCACCGAAAAAGTTTTTTTACGAAGAATTAACACAACTTTAAACAAAAGAAACAAAGACTACCAAGTTAAAATCATTCTTTCAGTAGTTTTAGAGAGATTAAAGTTACAGGCAAACACAAACTCGGTCTCTTCAAAACCAGGCAGTTATTTGGATTCAGGGGGACACTTCCAGCCACAGTACAATTAACATGTAAAAGCTGTGCTAAGCTAGAACAAACGCAGACAGCATTTGAGCAGAAAATATATCCTTGGAAGTACAACGGCGAACTGGCGAGGTGTCAACTATTTTTACTTCCACCTTCACAGGCTTTTGCACAATTTTTTTGGCAGTGTCTGATGCTTAGGGGAAAATGTGAATTCCGGAGATCGATGCTGAGGGGGGCAAAGGGAGGAGAATGCCTCTGTATGACAGCTAATTGTCAGAGCTGTGCGTAGTAAAACCTGAATGTGGAAAGCACGGTTGGATTTCGCACGTGTTGGAATGAAGCAAAGCCTCACCCCTGAGAAAAACATGACTTGTCCACACTACAGTTGTATCGTGTGTGGACTAGCGGGTTTAATCGGGATATTTTGTGGAGAAATGAAGCTGGCGAAGTCTGATTTCCTGTAGATTGGTGAACTTTGCTCCCTCCGCTTTCTCACTGATCACAGCTCCTCTCCAAATGTCATTTGGCCCTTTTTTTTACTGCTGAAGAAGCATATTGAAGCTAATTTGAGGCCATGCTTGTGCTGATGAGACAGCCACAAGGACGTATCAATCAGCTTGCCAACTACCCCTAAAGGAGACGAATTTCCCCACCTCTCCATCACCATGAGCCCTCACTGATCTCTCTCTTTCAAGTTATGCCATCCTTCCTTCCAATTTGCTTGAAGCTGGCCAGCTGATTCAGAAGTTACCGGGACCAACGAGGGACAGACAGGCGGCACAATCACAGAAGCTTCGTTCAGTTATAACACAGAGCTACCGGCTGGAAGTCTTTTTTTCCCCCTTGGGGAGAAGGAGATGAAGAAGAAATAAGAGAGAAACATACATCCGAAATGTTCTGGATATTTAATGTCTTCGCCAAAGTCTTCTCAGTCTTCAGCCAGCAAAGGAACTGGAGGATAAATCAACAGTTTTGAGGACATCTTAGCAAAGTGATTCTTCCATTAGACTCCAGTGATCAGTGAGAGAACATCGCCACTTCCCCGCTAAGGGGAAAAGAGGGTCAGATGGTCACACATATTCTCTACCCCTACACAGCAGTGATTCAAGTAAGCTTTCTGTAAGCAAACCGTAGTGGCTTTTTTCTTTTAATAAAAAGCTTTTTTCCTCCATTTTTCCTGCAGTTGAACATATATAAAAGATCGAGATATGAGGGTAGTGGATTGTATGTTATCTTCTGTGTCATTATATCAGATCTGTCTATCAAAGTTCTTCTTCACCTCTCTCTTGTCACAGTTCATTATAAGGACCTGTTCTTTTATGACTAAACGATAGAGTAATATTAATCCTTACCAAATGTAAAGAAGAAGATACGATAACATGAATTTAATAAAAAAGCCTTTATTCACCAAGGCATTTTTCTGAGAATATAAAATGGAACATCTCAGACTCTGTATGAATGGAAGCATATTTTTCCTGAATGAGCTGAAATTTTATCTTCAGCCCACAGTTGTACGATTCATAAAGGCTAGATAGTCAAATCATTTTCAAAAAAAGTCAGATATTAAGATAAACACAATTCACACTGGAAACTATTTTAGATTGTAAGTTACAGTTTAATCGCTATTCTGTTAGGAAGGGACCCTCTGGGTCACCACATCCAATCCCACGCTCTCAGCAATACACTGGTCATTTCATTTATACAACATTTAAGTGATTTGCCTTATTACCGCCATTGGAAGGCAAGTCCAGAACTCGGTGTTTTGAATTTTTAGAAACGTTCTTCTAACTTGCAGGTCAATCTTATTCTTGGTCACCTTATGCCACGAACAGTGCCTGTATTCTTGGATCAGTACAGCGCTTCAGTGTAGGTAGTTCTTTCCCCATGTTCACTGTACTGAGAGTTGATCCAAGAATTAGGCAAGAAGTCTTTGCAAAAGGGCGAGGGTCAAATCTACTTTTGGTGCATCGCCAAAGATCTTCTGTTATTCAAAACACACCTGATAAATCATTAAAGTGAACAGAGCATCATTTACCCCACAGTAGAGTGTTATTGGAAGGCTCGTCTAATCTGCCAATATAATATAGCTGGTTTGCTTCTGGCTTTGTTCTCCTGCCTGTCAAAACTTCACCTTTATTGTCTTATTCTTGGACTTTCTCTCAGAGAAAACAAGAAGTTCCTTCCAAAGCAGAATGTGCTGGACACAATTCCATCCAAAGTTTCATCCCTATGGCTGCAATAAAAGGTGCATCCACATTAAGCATTTTAGCTCAGAGAAGGAGCACGCTTTTCAGGCAGACCTTGTGATAACCTCCACCTGACCGCCTCCATTTCACAAGCAGAACGGACTCTGAGTGCATGAAGTTGATTCCTCTTGGATAAAACTAAACTGGAAGATTCACTTCAGAAATACAGCTAATACAGTCCAGCTGCAAACAGGTATTTAGCCCATGGGGCCAGACTAAAGCTAATCTGACGTAAAAAGCCTTGAAATGTCTGCAGTATAAACATCAGATCCTCAATCCCGCTAAATCTAAAAATCTGTTTCTATTGGTTTGCCCTAATTCCTCCTGTAGACTTAGCCAAGAAGATACCATGGTTGCCACCTCCTGCCCTGGAATATGCTCAGCACTATCCCAGCAGACCCTGTGCCCTCAAACATCCCCACTCTGCATAATTCTACAGAAATGCACACCCATGGATTTGCAAACATTGTTCTGCCATTTGGACACCCCCTCTCTGGTTGTAATCACCCTCCAGAAAAGCATAATAGAAAAAATCAGTTAGCCAACTGTGTGCTACAGAAGCCCTAATGTGCACACACCACCTGCATCCACCCTTAAAAATAATAAGAGCTGCTTTCAGACAGTACCGAAAGGCTGCTAACACACTGAGGGTAATACAGGCATCCTCTGGGCTCAAAACCTGTCATGCAAGAGGTTGCACAAGAGAACTATGAGATTAACAATGTCTTCTGCACATACAGGTCAAATAACTTCTCCCAAAACAGGTTTTAAGCTTTTGAAATATAAACCTAAACTCATCTTAAAGACTCCATATACAAGTCGTCTAACAGTCCCCTGGGAGGTTGCTCTGGACTTCGACGATCTTTGCAGCTAGCACACCAACCCTTGTTTTAGAGATGAATTTATCTATCGTCAACTTCATTCTTTCTATCTTACACTTTTCTCTGCAAAACTAAAATGCCACTCATTAGCAGGAATCTTCTCCACGTACAAGTACCCCCACACAAGGAGAGTTGCCTATCCATTCTTCTTTTCATAAAGAATTATAATTTGAGTTTTTCAAGGCCCACATCACACAGCTTGCTTTTCACCTTCAAAATCATTTTTGCGGCTGACCTTTATTTCTCTTCTCTATTTCCACATCCTTCTCATCACGGAGACATCATCAACAGATGTATCATTCTTGATGCAGTCTTACCAATGATGTAGAGCGGTTTCAGGAACTATTTCTAATGATGGAGTAGTGCTAGTGCTTTTTTCCTCCATTAAGAATTATTACTGAAAGTAAGCCTTTTGGCAAGTTTTTAAAAGAATTTATGGGCTGGATGTTAAAAAATAAAGTATTTGCATGCATAACTTCCATAAAAATCAAAACGGAAGATGGATGTTTACGTCCCTTTGAAAATCCAGTAGGCAACATCTTTACAAATTTACCACTCTAAAACATGTTCTTGAACACTGCATCATTCCATTAACATCCTTAGCACGCCCCTGGGAAAGTGCTATTTCCCTTACTGAAAATAATGTATTCAAAAAAGCAAAAGGTTTGACCACTAACTAAGTGCAGATTTCACCAAGATGGCTACTCTACCAGTTTCCATTAGGCAGTATTGCTAATGCACATCAACCCAATCTATCACATACTTTGACAGATTAAATTTCAGTCTTCTGCACAGGATTCTAAGAGGATCAGATCCATTTTCGTTGCACCTTTATAAACTATCCCAACGACCAGATTAAGCAGAACAACTACTGACACCTCTGGTTGAAACCATAAGCATGCAGGAGGCACGCAGCCAGAAGGCAAACAAACAAGGTCTCTGACTTGGTAGCACAGTGGCCAGAAGACTTTACATTTTTCCTGTTATCTCAGAGAGGAAATTTGTCAAGAAGATTAGGAAAAAAAAACACCATCAGAATTACTGTTTCATGGCAATTTTAATTTGGCTTTTGTCAGGCCCTAGTTCTCCTCTAAAGGCTATGTTTTCAAGCCACTCTATGTTTGCATTGTGACCAGGGACTCAAGATACCCCAAGATGACCCATTAAAAAGAACTGTGAAAACTCATAGAAGTCAGCAAGAGAGGAGAGCTTACAGAAAAGCCTAATACTTAATTTTTTTAAAAACAATTAAAACTACAGATATCCAATATCCCTTATAATCTCTCAAAAATTCTTTGTTTCTCTTCTTGGATAATTACTGAGTAGTTAATGTGGACCTACAATAGCATCATCCCAGGGCTTTGCTTATATCCAACGGAGCAAGGTTACAGCTTCGCCTGTTCCTCTCCAGACTATATAAACAGTTATCTTAGTCAATCATCTCTTCATGGCGTGCATGTCACATTGTCACGAAGCAGCATAAGCAATGATAGCACATGTTTTGTGGGTTAAATTTTCTTGTGTGCTTTTAACAGCATTAAATCTGATGTAAAGCAACTTTGTAGAAAGAACCTCCTGGAGTTGAGAATTCATTAGCATGCCAAAGGAACTTGTTCCAGCAAAGATGATTACACAAATACCCCTGTGAGAAGGGGAAAGTTCTTTGAAACGTCTCTCATGGTTCAAGACGGCATCTTATAAAGTGTAGAATGATTTCTGAACTGCCCAGATACGCAGAAGGAATAGATTCTCCCATAGCTTGTCCCAGTTTTAAGTGTTACTTGGTACACTCACCTAAAACATCTTTAGAAACTGGATTTTTTACTGGTACATAGAAAATCAGTGTATACGGTGTAAATAAGGATAAAGTGACATTCCATGAATTAAAAAATTTGCTCTCTGAATCGATAAGAAGTTTATGTGCCACTGTTTTGTTTTAAATGGAAAACAAGACCACAAAGCCACGCAAACCAAGCATGACATGAAATGGTATGAAGCTGAGAGATCAAGACAATGTCGCTAGCATCAATGTTGCTAGTTTATCGGCAGTAACTTTTTAACTGCCCTCATATACCAAAAGCTTGCAGTAACTACAGATATCAAATGAAAAGGTTATGTCTTCTTACGTGTTTTCCTTATTTTAAAATAGTACTTGCTTTTAAATGCAAGTTTGATTTAGTTTTAATATTAATGCGTACGAGCATCCACAATGCAGGGATCATACACTAGTAAGAGACAGACCGAAAACGGACGAGGTGGGTTAGGCCAAAGCTAAAATCCTAATAGATGCAATGAAACAGTAGAAATTCATCAAATGACTGTCAAGACCCATATCGACAGCGAGTCAGAAATCAGGAATACAGGGACATTGTAAGTCATAGGTATAAAGGGACATCTAGGAGCTTTCTTTTAAACAGGTAGAAAGTAATATTGGAAAAGAGGATATGTAAAGCCATGCACTCATTTGGGAAAAAAGAATTCTGGGGCTGTGCATAGGTTTAATTTTTTCAAGACGTTTAGTATGTTAAATGCACGTTTTTGTCTCTGTAAGAGTTGTGGCATTATGCTAGAGACAAACAATGCGCTGGTAGCCACGTATCATCAAAAGCAAAACGTGGTTTAACAGCAAATGGCCTTGAAGCTCTGCAGGCCCATGGGCCACGGTACTAGCAACGTAACGTGCCACGGGCAACATCAACCCTCACTCCCCCTTAGTCCGCTTAGAACTCTACTCGTTGCTGTGGGCAGTATCAGAGTCTCAAAGGCAAGATGTGGCTTATCAACCCCAGATTAACGACTTCTGGTCTGGCAGATGGGGCACCTGGACGGGGGCACGGAGACCCGCGTTCTGTTTGCAGCTGGGTGGGTGATCTCTTGCTGGGAGTGTGAACGCGTCGATCGCTGACCCAACCTGCAACAACCACGAAGGGAAAAGACGGCGAGGGGTGAGCTGATACACAATCCCCACTGCCTGCTGAAGGCGGATACTCCCCAGCACAGAGGGAGTATTTATTCTTGGAGTCCGTTTCACCTTTTACAAGGCTAGGATGACCCGACAGCATGGACAACCTGGTATTATGTGGTTAAAAATTGTGTTTAAGCTCAACCTTGTTAGCAAAATTCACCATTTCCTCCTGCACAGCTGGACTGCAGGGATCATAAAACAAATACCTCAAGCACTTCTTCACTGAAAAGCATTCAGAAAGTATATAAAGTAGTTAGGAGTAAAGACTTGTTTGTTTTTTTTTAATTTGGCTGCATTTTTCCCAGTTACTAAAAGCTTGAAATTAATAAGTACGGAGAAGTAGATTTCTCTATACTTAACCATTTTTTTTTCCAAATTGTCTTCTTTTCTGTTGCTAGGAGACTACAATCCCAAAGTATCAATAATGATGAAGGACATTATATTAAATTTATCTGTATTTTACTAAAGAACGATCAAAACAACTTATACATTAAAAACAATGTAAAACAAAAATCTTTTAACTCAGAAAAATTTTAACACTATAACTCAATGTCTTCAAGGCTTGGTAACTACTTAAATGATGTGTGATATACAGCTCAGCAGTGTATCAAAACAGGTCCAGCCTATTGACCATACCAAAAAATAATAAAAGAGACAATAAAAATGGGTGAAAGGTTTGTACCACCCTTAAACAAATAAACCACCTGCTTCTGCCCATTAGAGGAGGACTGAGTCAGATGCCCCTTATGTTAAACCCTCACACAATCAGACATTGATCCAGCATCATTACAGGATCATGAAAATGAGACGTAAGAAAATTGTAAAATAGGCAGCAGTGAAAAGTGTCACTATGCACCCATAAGGACACAAGAAATCAAGTCGCTAAATAGTCTCAACAAGAAGGATCGAACAGAAGCTTTGGAAAAAAACAATGCTGTATTATAGATCATAAAACAGAGAAACACATAAAATGCTCTCCTGAATATGATACAGTACTGACATTACTTTTGCAACCAACGTCAAATGCTTCGCAGGATTCTTTATTTCTTGGGTGGATTCATGTTTTAAAGTTTCATTTTTAATAATGATACATAATCCCAGACTTTTGCTTCGTCAATATAAATGCACAGAAAAACTGCAAGCTATAAAATTGTATATGGCTATACTAAAATTATGTACGTAGCTACAGTATTAGAACTAAAATATTTTTAACATACTGAAAAAGCCACAATTTCTGAAAAGTCAGTTTCTGCAGCTAAACATCAAAAAGAATGCACAGATTTTTTTAAAAAAGGTAAATGGAAACATGAGAAGGATTGCAAGTATTGGGAAAATAGAAGAAAGTAAAAATAAGAGAACTGATGTTTCTTTGGGGTTTGGTAAGTCTGTGAAGATTTTTTCAATTCAGACTAGAAGTTTCTCTTTCTTTTAGTAGGCAGTCTTTGATCTAACTGAAAGCAATTAAGACTAAAAGCAGAGATATAGTGGTGTTTAAATTTCTTCCCGCTTTTTTCGAGCAGCAAGAACTAGTGTGGATGTGTGGCAAATTCACGCTACAGAAATACACATCTCAGCTATACAAATAAAATCCGAGAAACACCACAACAAGAGTTCAATGTGCTTGCCACTCGGAGTGAAAAACAGAGAGTAACGCCAAGTAGAAACACAAGCCCCCCCCAAATTTGGGTCATTTTAATTTATTATTTTCTCAGCCCTTGCAGGAAGCTAAGAGGCGTATCTGTCATATAGAAGCACTCACTCATCCCCCAGAAATATCTACAGTCAATAAGGAGAGACAGACATTTCAGTCAGTGTTCACTGCCTTGGTCTCCGCAGATCTTCAGAGGTGACTAGTTCTAGTGACGATATGGTACCTGGCTGAGGCACCCTGAATTACAGTGCTATGGCCATCTACTTTCTTTGAAGTGCCACTTAAAGCTCTTAAAGCAAAGACTTTCCTTACCAGCAATACCTCATGCTTGTTTGATCCATCATTTCTGACAGGCAGGGCTCCCAAAAACAGGGGGGATCAGATGCATTCACCTCAGCTACTCATATCACTCGAGATCCCATCATCTTTTTGCCAAGGGTTCTAGGTTGACAACAGCCTGGGAACCCTTAATAAGCTCAAATGCCAAGAGCTTACTATTCTCATTTTACCGTTCAACTATTTTAATGCTTTATCTTTGCTTGAATTGGCAACACATGACCAACCTAGCAGACTTCCCTCTCATTTTCAGGACACATGTTTTCCACGGGAGTTGAACATGGTCTTCACTGTATTCTAGCCTGGACAAATCATGTGAAAGCCAGGATGGAGTAGTATAACCATCTACTACACAACTACCTTGTAAATGTCAGCATAACACTGTATTATGGCATCTGTACCGCTCCCAGAAGTAACTCTTTTAGAAGGAAAAGTCCCAAGGTTTATTTCAGTACCAACAAAGCTGCTTACATTGCTGTGGTTTTCACTCTACCAGCTTTTGGACACAACTTACACATTTCTCTCACCAATGAATCATAAGCTTCTCCCGGTGAAAGACTGAACTAGAAGCACTAGTATCTGAGCATAAGCAACGACAGAATTATCATCGCTAGATATACACCAGTGAAAATTTTCAGGTAACACAGCGTATCTTTTGCTGTACTGGTAGATATTACCCTGATACATACCAAGAGGACAACGGTCATTTTAATCACGAACTACAGAAAAGTGATGAAAGAACCTTTTGCCATTTATGGCTAAGATGAAGCTACTTAAAGGCTGTTTAAACCGTCACTTCTATAGCACAATCATAATCAAGGTATTGTGTGCATTTCACAATATAAGGAATAAGGTGGGCTAGCTTGCCAACAAGGATAAATCAAGATGTCTATACAGTTAATGAAGAAATAGACCTCTGGCTGCCAGAGGCTTCACTGAAACAAAAGCCATAGCGTTTGTGAGCTGTGCAGGAGCGTTCTTGGGCTGAATAATGAACCTCCTTGGTGCATTGGGGTTGGTTTATGGTTCATGGAAGCAGTTGCTTTGTATTCAAATGTAGTATTTTATGCAACCTTTAAGAAAGTAAGATTCTGTTCTCTTCACCTTTACTGAAACCTCTTGATATTAAAAATGTAGGCATATCACATGGCCCAATTTGGTGGAGCTACATACGATGCAAGATATAAAATAAAACCTTGCTGCTCGTAACGATGACAGAAATTGGTAGGGTATTAGTTCTCTTTCCAGCACACCAGGTCCGATGCGCTGCGAATCTGGGGATGCTGCTAACATGGAGACCCGCAGAGGATTAACTGCCTCCCCTGGGAACTGTTCTGTAGTCAATGGTAATGAGAAGGCAGTTCACTGGTCGCCTTCTTCTGGGGGGTTTCCTTGGTGGCTCATGACCTTAAAATGAGTCCCCGTGAAATTCCATGTCTCAATCCCTCTTTCCACAGTCATGCCAGAGTTACCCTGAAAGCCACACTTTCTCATTCCTTCCTTCAGTTCTCCTCTGCAAGCCATTCTCCTGCCTTCCCTTCTCTGACTCACACATTCAGAGTGCCTGGGGATTCATTTTTATCCCTCCATTTTCTAGCTTTCTTACTCCTTTATCACGTTACCTCCAATTCTGTATGCTGCCACTGCAGATTGGCCTCCTGACTGTCAGCTGGACCTTTGGTGGGTATAATACTCTTGCCCCTGTCCTTGAAAGAGGAAGAATAATTAGCACATCTTTCAAACTAATGCACTTAGCCTTAGTCCATATAGCCACATGTAAAGTGCACACGTTTTTAGTACAGTGAAAAATACTTTTTCACAGTTTTTTCATTTTGTCATTGAAATTCTGGCCACTAAAAACTCTTCTAACAGAGACAGCTCAGAAAAATAAGTGGCAATCTACTTTTATCTTTCAATCAATAAAACACTTCTGATAGATAAGCGATCTCTATTTTGATAGGTGAGCAACTTCACCTACCTACGCTGGCCCTGCTCGGAGTGGGAAGTTGGACCAGAGACCCCCAGAGGACTATTCCAAACGACAGTTTTCTGTGATTGTACAGTACAGTGCACACCTTCACTTTTTAGTTTTTATTTCAAAAACTACAGCATTCCTCTGCTATACAATTACAGTGTATGAGTTTTTCTCAACTACCATTTTGATTAGCATGATCTATAGAGAAGGAGGGGGGAAAGAAAGGATGAGTGAGGAAGAAAGCCTGTGATCTTGCATTGCACTTGAGACAGATTTGAGGCTACCAAAAAAAAAAAAAAGGCAATTTTGAAGATCTCCTTGTGTCTTTCTCAGCATTCCTCACTGTTCCACTCTAGGATCCTATATCTCAACTCAAGACACTTTGCATCCTCATAGACAGCTGTAATTTCTGGGCTGACAAACATTTTCACTGACTTTAAATAGTATAATTACAGCTGGATGGGAATTGATGACATTCTTCAATAGCAATTGCTAATATGCCTTACATTAAAAATTTGCTGGAAATAATCAATTAATAGATGCTTTTCACTTTTGGAAAAAAAAAATGCTTCAGAAGTATTAAAACATTTAGCTGCATATTCTTGAAACAAAAATATCACCAGCAAGCAAAACTTTGGCTCCATACAAGGAAAAGCGATTTCACAAGGGAAGTGGCTAAGCACAAGAACAAGGTGCCTAAAAACGCAATGAAATCTACTTCCTTGGAGATCTTCAGTACTCAACTGAGCACGTTGAGTACAAACTTCAAGTTAGCCAGGCTCAGAGCAAGGAACTGAACTAGGTAACTTCCAGAAGTCCCACCGAACCTAACCCTTTCCGTAATACTATGAAGTAACAGTATTTTAGTTCATTGGTGTTTCCAAATTCAAGCATGATAACAACAATCTTAAATGAATTTTAAAAAGTTTTTCAAAATTGTAAATATCTCAACACGTTTACTTCTTTCACCTTCTTCATCTGGCTACAGGTATTTCTGAATCCTAAACCATCTAATGCAGAACAGCTACACCAGGTTGAACTAAAGGTCAGTTCAGACCCCGGCGCTCCCTTCAGCAGAAGAGCAGGGAAGCAGCGCAAGCGCATACGGACAGATTCCTAGAACATCTGCCCGGCCTCCAGGGACTCCCTGGCCCAGAGGTAGTACCTGTATTCAGTATCCCCCAGCCGGTTCTGCCCAGTCACTTTTAGGAACACGTCCACTTTTAGCTGTAGCTGTATTTGAGATTTACACCCTCTGTCCTTTACAAGTTCAAAGAAAATGTGTACTAGGTTGATTTTTACAAATACTAAATAATAACTAAACAAAAAATAAAAGCTTTAAAAGAATATTTTTCCTTAGTACTAATTCAGTGGTTGGCTTAATATAAAGAGGTGTAAGATCATTTTCCCTCCAGCAGCAACGTCATTTACACTCTTCAAAAACCTATTCTAAAAACCTGCTGTTGGAATTTCTCTCATTAATTGAGCTCAGTAAGTCCCTGAAAGCCTTTGGTAAAACAGACACTAGATTACATTAATTAATCATTTAAATTTTCTTCTGATTTTTCCTTGACTGCCACAGGCAACCCTGCCTCTTCAAAGATAACTACAATGCAAGAACAATAACTACAGTTCACAAGGGCAGCAAGAGAATTGAAGCAGGGGTACATGAGGTGAAAATTTGAGCCAATTTATTTGCCTCATATAAGCTACCAATTATGTTGCTCTAAGCAAAGTTAAAATACACTTCTGTTCTGACTTCATTTGCACAAAACAATACGAAATTAGGGACTGGGGGTGCAGAAATATATGTCGTTTTTAAGGAATACCTCTCCTGAGCATACGTGGAGGGAAGACATCTATGAACCTGCATGTACCAAATGCAGGTGAGAGCAGACGAGGACTCCTCTTTTCTAAAATTAAATTGGCTCTTCATTGTAAATCTTTCCATAGATTTGCTGCAACTAAAACCAGCAGTTCAGCTATCTCAGTACGCAGTGACTTCCTCGTGCTTCCGAAAACTCATCCTCCTACCACCTGTGTTTCTTCCTCCTAATTCTATTCGTTGCCAAATAATCTGTTCGATAGTTAAATATGTTTATCCATTATATTCCAAATTGAGATGCAGTAAAAATAAAAATGCCCATTACAAATTATTGTTATCAATATCACATTTTAACACAACACTGTTCATCAGTCTACACTGTTCATAAAAATCCTTTTGATAGTGTTAAACTGTTTTACTGAGAAAGAGTTACCTTTATTTTCTGTACTTCCGTTCGTAATATTCAAGAATCAAAGACATTTGTAAAAGCGAGAAGCCATCAGCACTGGTCACTTAAATCAAAGAACTGAAAAATTCTAATTTCTTGGGTGACCACACCTGTCACCATTCCATACCATGAACTACAGACTCTGCTAAGCTGTTAGCATCCAAAGCCTTGAGAGCTTCAGGAAGTAAATACCACGGTTTCCCTCAAAAACAGGACTGAGATCAGGCACCCAAAATTCACTGTCAGATGGTGAATAATCAATATGTTTTCTCTCAAACAAAAGTCAATAGTGGGGTGCAGCGATTTGTCTCATTTCTATGCCTATAACATACACTTGTTACTGCCTGTATTTATAAAAACTATAAAGAGCAGTGCACAGAAGAACATCACTGTGAAACCTGCACACCGCCTTACTGGGTGAGAAAGAGGAGCCCACCCCACTAAATGTTAATAACCTCCTTGTAATTCAGGCAAGCACAAGAGAGATTCTTGCATATGGCATGTCAAAAAAATAGCATAACTTAGCATGTAAGGTCAGTGAGCTGTCAGGAACAGAAGCAGAAACTGCCTCCCAGGCAAACGATGAACAAGAAATCACGAAGCTGAGTAGGAAAGGAAAGGAAGGAAAATTCTGATTTCAGCAAATTTAAACAGGATACAGTATATGGACTAGATCCAAGACCCTGGCCCTGCAGACTGGCTGATGTATTTATCTACTCGGTTAGTGTCAGTATGGACACCAGGAACCTTTCCAAAAGACATTCTGAATGTTGCTGCAGTGTTCTGTCAGGTGAAAGAGTTCAATAGCGTGGATGTGGTCAGAGTGACTCAAGACCTAAAAAATGTTCAATTTACTATGATGATGTAGCCTACTATAAACATAGAAACCTATTTCAAGTGTGATCCTGGGATGGGTCAACCAAGCACGGGTTGATCTCCTTTCTATCAAGTATTTGAAAAGCTTGTGTCCTGNTTGCTTTTACCTCAGCCCATGAGTTTTACTTATTTTTTTGATTCTCTCCCCCCTCCACGGAGTGGGGTGGGGGGGTGAGTGAGTGGCTGCACGGCACTTCGTTGCTGACTGGGGTTAAACCACAACAGTTTGTAAATATCCTCCACATTATTTACTCTAACTCTCACTTTACTGGTGATGTGTGGTTTGAATGCAGATGACTACCATGATGCCATTCCACCAACTTCTGGTGGCGTACCTGAAACTGAGGGAGTAGAACACTCGTGCAGTAACGAGTCCCCCAGGATGTATTCTCCAATATATCCAGAAAGTAAGTTTCTCCATCTAGCTACACAGTTTATGAACTACTAAAGCAGGAATATGAGAAGAGAGTATGGCTCCCACAAGTCAGTGAGAACCCAGAAAAGCTCTCTGACACGTCAGCAGCACACGTGAATCCATGGCTTCTTGTGCAGTTTGTAATAGGAACACAAAGACAGCACCTCCTAGTTTCAATCACAGAAAAGACTTCGCTTGGAGGTCTGAAGCCTAAACACCTGCTCAAAGCAGAACAAATTCAAAGTTAGAACAGACTCCTTACAGGCAGTCAAACTTCCCCTTGTTACGGTCTTGTTGTTCATAAAGAAAACAATTGATAGTCATCTTTGATCATTGAGTTGGATGTGCGGAAAGTCCTCCGTACCAAACACAACTTAATAAGCTGGTGGTCACGCACAACAGCAGGTTCAACTCCCAAATGGTTTTAAAGTATAAAGACCATTGCATCCAAGTTGGTACATAAATCAATAAGGAATGGTAATGGCCATTTTGCCCAGCACAAGTCATAAATACTACCAGAAAACAATCATTCGCTAATTGTACATTGAGCAACCTTGTCAACATATGCAGGTTGTTCTTCCCACAAACAGGGAATTAATTTCTAAGAATGCTATTAATTTCTAAGAATGCTATTCAGACCCTTCTTCAGCACACAAATTACAAAGGAGGTCACAAATCCTATAACCTTCCAATCTGGACAGTGTCTATCAATTTGCAACTCTATTTGGCAACAGTTGTGAACTGACTGCCCTGCTAGATTACCTGCATTTCAGAAAACGTCATGCCAGCAACCGCATGATCATGGCTGTGTCTGGCTTCTTGCTGTTTCAGGTATTTCTGGACTGTTCCTTCCCATTCCCAGAAAGTTTCACGAAGTGGAAAAAGACCTAAAAATTATCTGGAAGAGCCCAGCAAGGTTAGTTAACAAGCGGTAGGGAGATCAGTATACGGCTAAGTGCTAACAACGACAGTATCATGCTGGTGGCACTGTGAGGCAGTAGCCCACATTCCCAGTTCAAGCCCAAGGAGATCCCAACTGTCTTAAAATTCATTTGAGTGGTACTAATCAAGTCCCTTGCTAACATCTACTGACTACTGGCTTACACATCCCTGTGGTTGCTGAAAATAAGTGGATATGTGACCCGAAGTTGAGCAGACTCCCATAGGGAGGCAGAGGATCCTCACCAGCCCTAAAGCCACCACGGTGCTCCCCGTTTTCTCCGACTGAATGACTTCAGTGAAACTTAGGCAGGCTGAATCTCACTCAGAAGCTGTACACTTGGAGGGTGCTGTGATTCACCTTCATCTGAAGAAAATAAATGTATAACATGCTTACACAGAAACTCCCAGAGTAGAGATTAATGTTAGAGTGCCACAAATCAGGCAGAACTCAGCTTTTATTCGTGGATTCTCTGAACGCAGGACAAAGCCATGAAGGAAAGGAATAGGAATGCTGTAAGACAGAAAGTACTCCATGACTAGTGATAGGCAAAGATTTATAATTAATCAACAACGGGAATGCAGCACTGTTTTACAAGGCAATAATCCAGCTCCATTCCCTAAGGTAAAGACTAGGGGAATGAAGGCCAAGTAGTTTATTCAAACAAGGCAACTGGATTATTGCCCCATAAAACAGCATGCCACTGTGATTATTACCTTTGTGTTACATGTCCTTTTAAAATGTTTTTTCCCCATAAATGTTTAAAATCTAACAAGTAAAAAGATCAGGAGAAGAGAAAGGGGACACGGGGTAGAAGGTAACGCATTTAATACGGTATTCTAATTTCCTGAAAATGTATCAAGTAAGAAATGTAAAAGAAATGGCTTCAGTCAGGCTTATTATAAATAGGAGCAATAAATCCCATTAATAAGCAGCATACTAAGATTTTACGTCTCTCTTATTCTTCACACATATGTTGTTTCCCTCCTCTGCTAGTTTTCTCCCTTTTCACACTCTCACAAATGTATAAGCAGTTTTTCTTTACCTAGAATTTTTCCTAACACATTTAAATTTCACATTATACTCGACACATCACCTTTCACCAAACCCAAAACAAGTCAAAGACTCAAATATCTTGGAGAATCTTATTAGTCATAGCTCCAACCTTCATCATCTCCAAAAGAACAGGCATTTGGAGAACACGGAGCCTGAATCCACGCCTTGGAGTGACTGATGTAAGGCAGTCCATGCCACCTGCTCTCAGGGCCAAAAATCACTTGGCCACCTTTTATTTAGAACAGTCTCATTGAGAACAGACTGGTATATTGCAGCATAACCAGTAATGTAACAAAAATTCAATATACCTGCTATATATTATATATATTCCTGGTAAGACTGTACATATACCGCAAGGATGGACTAACTTCTTCATCTGTAAATTAAAACCAGAGTATTAGCTCCGTTCATAGTAGCACTAAATAGACATGACTCACTGAAGAAGAACACGATCAAAATAAGAAAATTCAACAGACTCCCAAATCCTTTGTTTCTGGAATTATACTTAGATGCGCCACAGCTGCCTCACAAGTCTGACACCTATTCAAGGCATTAAATTTAGAAGAAAATAACAAGTGGAACTTTTACTAATATTTCATCGCTAAAAACTGTTCTTTCTTCCATTTTAAAAACTTTGCAATTCCTCTAATAAAAATTTCTTTATAATGGCAAACAACCAAAACAAATACAATTTCAACTGACGTTGTTTTGAAAACATTAAATGGAATCCCACTGGGAAATTAAATGGAAATGTCACCTCTAGTAATGGGAGAGAATGATTCATAGACAGAATCTAACATTTTAAAATATGTTACCTACATAATTAGAGGAGCCTGATTTTCCAAAGGACCAGTCTCTTATACCTTCCAATAAAATCAAAGACTAAATACAGATTTTGAAAGCCAGTTTCAACATATGTGCTTGAAATATTTGGCCACGCTGCAGAAATTAAATCTGGAAAGCCCTGAAAGCATGTTCCCGCTACCTAAGGCACAGAACTCGCTGGGTTCCAACTGCTCCACGAATGTCTTTTCGGAATAACTGCTATCACCAGTGGCAAAATTACAGCTTGATTTCAAAATATTTGAACTACACAAAATATCTGTAATCATCCTTACAACAGCTTGAAAATAAGCTGTCCATTTAAAGATACTGGGACTTAGGAATCTGCAATAGGTTGACCAAAAAAATCTTCAGATAAAGAATTATAGGAAAGGTGACACTTTCTAGGCTGCAAAGGGGAGGAGAAGGTTTTGATTTCACTTACGGTCAAAAAAATAAAGTCCAAGTTTTGTGGAATACAGACAGGAGGAGACAAGGTGCTGTGTGAAGATGGCAAAGGTTCAAGTCCCAGCAAGGCTTGTGACATGCAAGTTTAGACTCAGCCAAAACAGAGTTAACAATACAGAAAATTCTCCCCAGGCCTCTTCAATTTCATATAATGCCAATTTTACCTGAAACTGCTAAGCAGTATTCTTAGATTACTAATAAAACTACTTATAGGATACTGCAGGGAGCCTATTCATCAATATTAAAGTCATTGTACCATTACACTGGGTTACTGGACTTTCCTGGACAAGGACATTACTCTAAGTGTTCGCAAACTGCGGCCCCCAAACTAGTAATTGCAGGCTGCCATAGGCAATCTGCAGGTGATTCATAAAAAACCATGAATTTCAGGTGTATCATTAGCTCTGCAACTTCAACAAAGTCTGTAGTCCTCTTCCAAGAACTCATGGGACTGAGGAAAAAACACCTTTTGTGTCATTTAACTGCTCAATGAGGAGCCAGGGGTTAAGATTTTTAAAATGCCAAATATTTTGGCATTTTATATATTTAAAATGCCAATTTTATTTTATATATTTAAAATGCCAATTTTATTTTATATATTTAAAACGCCAAGCGCTTGATCTCAGTGGACCCTGTGCTGCACGAGAAGGTGGCGACACCTTCTTCAACTAGGTTCAACTTCTGAATTTCCTCTTTGGTAAATTCCAAGATCTGTGCAGGTTCTCCTTGGGTGAAGCAAGCTCGGACTGTGCTAATAAAACAGATGAGTGCATGACTGCCAAGGATTATTTGGTATCCCAGGAATAGCAGGAATGGGAGCCACAAATCTATTTGCAGCGTATGAAGAGCAGAAAATTCGGAGACAAATTCTCAGAAAAAAGGAAAGCAAGAGAAATATTAACTCAGATGTTGAGGCCACTGCAGTCTACTGACTTGAGTTACAGCAAAGGGCAAAGTGGTACTTGACCAATAAACGAGTATTATCACCTCCGTCATCATGACCATTAAAAATGATGCAAGTAAAATTAGCAAAGTGAGGAGATAAAATAAAGCAGATATTTAATAAAAACTCTTTGCAGTAGTCGGATGCAATTTTGTGTGGGACAGGTTTCCTTTAATGTCTAAACAGTGAAAGAGCGCATAAAAGTCATTTAAAACGTTTAGACATAAATCCACGGCTACGTACCATATTTCACACTGTTGGTACCATCGGCACTGGTTTTGTTCCCGACACCAGAGCATTAGGCACCAAGGCTGTGGATCCACATGGAAGTAACGTTAACATTGCTGAAAAGGGAAAGATGCAAGTAGGTTGGTAGTAGTGAGCTTCAATAGCGGAGCCTCACAGCTTCCCAGTAACAGCAAGGCACTTTTCACGCTGCTGACATCTCTGAGCATGAAGTCCCCAAGACCTGAGGGTCCCTTGACGTGTAGGGAAAAGGACGAGAGCTTTGAGATGCAAGTGTTCGGGGGCAAGTGCCGTGAGCTGAAGTTACAGAGAAAATAACGACAGCCAGAAGTCTCCGATTCAGGCACACTAAACAGCATGCTCATGCGGACAGAAAAAGGCAGGAGAAAACTTGAGTACTTCAGCAGAAAACCCAAATAAAAGAAATTGTGTTGGTCCCCTTCAAGGTAGCAGAAGGAGCTCACTATTTTAGACCAATCAAGGTCCTGCTTTCCAGCTCATCAGTGTTTAGGATCATAGGACGTGCACTCAACGTTTTCCATCAGCTATTTTGACATTTGTGCCTCGTAAGACTTCTGGTCTCATCCTGAAAGACATGCAAAGACCACCCTGGATTTTCACATGTCCTTCTGAAAGGCAAGTTAAGCATTCAGCGTGCCCATCGCTTGCATACGTAACAGCATTACACAAAAGACTGCTTGAAGCCCAAAGGCACATTTTAAAACCAATAACTGCCTTAGCTAACTAAATCTATAAACTTTTTATACATAAAAGAGAAGTGACTTGTAAAGAAAAAACAGTGAATTTGAGGCAACGTAAGAAACTCCAACTCCCGGCACAGGCAATGAAAAGGAAATGCATTACTAGAGGGTAGGCAGACAAGGACTTTCCACATTCGTTTGTCTCATTTTTATCTATTACAAATGCAATTATAATGATTTACAGTAAAACAATTACAGAGCCTTTGATCTAAATGTCACTCAGAAACTCAGATGTAAGTGCAAGTGTACAAACTAAGTTGAATACCAGAATGTCTGGAAAATTTACCAGCAAAAAAAAGAAAAAAAAAAATCTTTAAACAAGCTCTATGACATCTGATTATAAAGAAAAAAGTAAATATTTTAATTATCTCAGACAAGTATATAAGCATGAAGTTTTACTTTCACCACACACACACGCATACACGTATATATATACATTTGTATAGATATACACACACCCACACTCAGTTTTAAATAAAATCTCTTATGTGACACATAAGTTTAATAACACACAGCAGTAAGTTAGGAATAGAAAAATGCATATAAGGATTTTGCCGTTATCCAAAAGCAAACAAACAAAAAAGATTATAGTGAAAGAAAACTCCAAATATCCTAAAAAAATCAAGCAAGTAAAGGGTGCAAATAGGTTTAACCGATCCGCAATAGTAATACAGTAGGATTAGTGTCTCTTAATCTGTTGTTCAAAATTATTTTAATTGGCTATATTCTCTCATACCACAGCAATGCAGGACGAAGATAAAATACCTTTCTTTTCCTGTGAGCGTAAAAGGTTGCTCCTTTACCACACAAGCATGTAGGGCAAGGGAAATCAATGCTGCAGTAGTAAATGAACTGTCTGTAATCAACAGATTTCCTAACAGCAAAAGAAATGTGAACACAGAAAACAGGTATGTAGGCGCTCCTTGGAAGATCTCATCTAAAAACATTTGTTCTTATCCCCCCTTTCTTCACTCGTTTTTCTTCCTACCATTTTTGTCATTGTCTTCGATTTTTTTCCACCATCTGATTAGGTTAAACATATTTTTTCATTTTAAAACTACATTTGGCTGCTGAATACCCAGAAGATTTGTTTCCATGAGCTCCTTATAAAGGAACCCAGAACGCAAATATAAGGCTGGCCACTCCAGGGCACAGCACCGTGCCCTTTCATTACACGACACGGTCAGCTGTAATGTTTTCCAGTAATACCATGCATAATTCCTGCCAGAGGGATTGGCGCCTGACCCCAGAGGATGAAACAGCTGAGGGAAAATACCAAAATGCAAAATTCACCACGTCTAACGTACCACTCAAAAGCAGGTAACACGTGCAGTTGTGTTGTGGTTTAACC
>VZTL01010277.1:0-14597 GCA_013400535.1 Scopus umbretta
GTCATGTGCTCCAGCCCCTTGAACCATCTCAGTGGCCCTCCTCTGGACTCAGTCCAATTTGTTGGTATCTCTGTTGTTCTACCCAAAAGTGGACACGAGTATTCCAGCTACACCTTCATGAGTATAGTTTCAAGCAATTAAAGGGAAATAATCACGTCCCTTAACCTGGGACCACACTCCTGATCAGTGTGTTCTGAATGGCAAAGACGAATACAGCCTGAATTTACCAGTTCCCACTAGCACACTGATTGGAGTCCTGCAAGAAGTTTCTACCACAGGACTGACTGGATTGCTCCTGGAGAAGCTGATGCTGGCAAAACAGCATATTAACTGAGATGCAAGAATGATGTGTTTTTACATTTCAGGAAACAGATGGCCCAGATGGGCCATCTTGGCTATAGAAGGCATATTATGGAGCATTTGCTGAGGACTGGGAGTGCAAAGTATCGCTCCTTAGCAGGAACAGCCTATCTACAAATAGCTACCACCCACCCACCACCTTGAAAAACTACTGTGTGTATATTATACCTTAATTGCTGAAAGACCAGAATTTAACAGGATATGACAGCTTTCTTTGGCTTTTATTAGTGAACAAAAAAAGTGTTTTCTTGCTCTTTGATTGAAGACAATAGTGTTTCCCAAGATGCATCCTAATTCAGTCTGTCCCCCATTTTAGGTAAAAAAGCAAATACCAAGAACGCAGCACAAGAATGGGAAACCTTATAATCTTATTAGAAGACTGGAACTGCATCTGAAACATCCCAGCTAGCCACCTTAAAAAATAAAGACCTCTGTCAACAAATTATTGACTTCATGAGAAGGCCCAAAGCAGGCTTTTTTAGACAAATCTGTCACCTTACTTCATCAGCCTAAAGACTGTTTCTCCCAGGGAGAGAAAGGCCTTGGACTTTCTAATACTATCAGTGTATTTGCAAGAACAACTAGAGCCTTCCTCTTCTACCACTGATGTGCTGCACTGCTCCTCAGGCCTCAAGATACTTCGCATAAAAGAAGTGGTTTTCAAAGGCCAAAGAAAGACCAGTGGAGAAGGGATCTTCTCCTTCTCCACAAACAAGCCAAAATGATGAGGAGCCGGTTGTGCTGAATTATGGTTAACTTCTTTCACATCCTGACATGGAGAGCATCCAATGAACATTTGTGTAGCAACTGCTGAGCAACTGAGCAAAGCATTGGCTGGGATCTAATCTTAAAACTATCCAGAATAAAAGATCCGGTCAAAAAATAAACAAATGAACAAGACTGTATAGAATTTCAAATACCAATGTCTCTTTGTCCTTGACCTTCGTCATGTAGATTCTTTTCATCATATACATATCACCATTTTTCTGTCAGCACCCCACCTCTGAGCCTCCCCAGCAAATACATGTTAATTCTGTATTTCCCCCAGGATGTCTGTGAAAGTCTTCATTTCTTAAACTATTTTTGGGAACACTAAGTACACTTACATTATTTATAGCATAGCTGAAGCTGTTTCCCAAATTGTAGCTGTTCTGTAATAATTTTCCTTCTCCTTTTATTCAAGGTGCATGTCAATTACTGTAACATGGCTCTCGGAAAATGTGCCAGAAACTCTCATCTAAGTCCAGGATATTTTTTTTTTAGTTTGTGCTTACTGAAATATTTCAAGTACCATATAGAAATATTTTAAGCACATGCCACCATACATGGAAACAATCAATAGATATCCTGCCAGAATATTAATTCCTCCATTCCTTCATACATGCACATTCATAAAACCTTGCTGATCGACTGTTTATTTTACTAAATAGATATAACCACTTACCTCTCTGATAAAAACTGCTAGTACTGTCCTGCAATATAACTTAATCCATCCTGATAACCAAAAATAAGAGGCCCAGCATAACTGGGTGCAAGCATCACCAAACAGGAAAAACACAAGCACAGATTCTCGGCATGTTTGCAAATTCTTCATATAGACAGGAGCGCTCTTCTGAAAAGCAGAAGGAAGACTCTTAGGTAACGGATATGTCAAGTAGCACTGAAGTTCCACTAGTATCTCGAATAGACACACACCTCATCCACCAAGAGCTCTGGATTAAGTGGCTTAAACTCTCTTCAAGAAAGCAGGCACACACACACACACACAGACATTCACATTCCTCTCTTTGCGTTGGCAGTGCTGCTTTAACCATTCACTGATTAGATGGAAATCCAGTCTTGGGTTTGTTCATGCTTTTTGGTTACATGACAACTAGCGCAAGGAACACAGATTAAGAGGAAGAAGGAGAGAAAGACATTTTGGTGGCAGTTTTGCTGAATAAGAAACTGCATTAGTAAGTTAGCGCTGTGGCAGTGTAAGGAGAGCCAACTGCTGGCTGTCCATTCTCGGGCTGCAAGTTTCCTCCCTCAGCAAAGAGTCCAACAGATGCCAAGCTGGCACAAGGGAAAGGCTGGGGTCTACTCTTGGGGTGCGGGTCCAACTAGGACTTTGGCAATCGTGCCATGTGCAGGTCTGGGGGCTTCAATACATATCCATTGAAGTAGTTAACTACATATAACTTTAAAAAAAATAAAAAAAATAAATCAAAGCTTCTCAGGATGATGCTGTGCCACAGTGCTCACCAGGATTAACATCTAACAGACTAATTCCATAGCTTCACAGGGAGGAAGCAAACTGTATATTATGTCTTGGAGCTGAAGTCTGCATAAGCTGAAATTGTTACCAGAGTCAGTGTCTTTTAAAGCCACTTCTCAATTCCATTCTCAACCAGAAAAAAAGCAGCTCTTATATGTGAAAAAAAAACCTACAGACCTCTGCAACACTAATGTATAGCCCTATATGGTGACCAAAAATGTCCTGACTTGAAGATTCTATTCTTTAGTAGGTATGAAGACAATATATGTAGCATGTTTAGCAGTTTACACCACAGACTTTCACATTTGCAGACGTGTCTAAGAACAGACATTGTATTCAAATAGAGAAGTGGTTCCAACAGAGAATGATCAGAGCTGATATATACTGAAAGCAGAAAGACAGCTATGAGAAATACATCAAAACCGAGAGATACCAAAAGGGAAGAGGCAGTCCCTTACTCTGAACCAAGAAATAAAATAGCTGAGATACGTACTTTCCTAAATACTCAGGGGACGACATTTCTTTCTGTAAGAAAACAAGACAGTAAAGCTGGTAGGATAATGGAAAGTGAGAAAAACTAGATGACATACCAACTGACAATACTGCACACTGGAAAAGCACATAGCCATCAAGCCAATCTTTGTGTAGCTGCACTATTTGAAGCATTGTATTCAGTTGTGATGCGTTATTATAATTATAGTCACTTAAACACTGGTAATACTTGGATGGCGTGTCCTACAATTAAGTATCTTCTTGTATTTTCTCATCACAAAAAAAGGGGAATGACTCAGTGGTACATTTACTCCAGTGATGAAGCTTGCCTGAGAAGCTCCTGCCTCCCCATTCCTCCTGCCCTGCTGTACATCACTCATAGCCCTCCCACACCCCTGCAGCTGTCTGAGAGCTTAAGAAATTATCTGGGTTAAGGATCAACCATTTTTTCCTATCCGAGAGGGCTTATTTGAGACCCAGATAATTTCAGAAGCAAATCTCATCTCCCTATCTGTTTACGTGTTCACACTTTGTCCCATCATTGTAGTGTCTGAATGCCATGTCATTTGATGAGCCTTACGTATGTTCCACCTTGCCAGAATTAAGGGTTGGGACTCACTAGCCATTATATCTATTATAAGCAACTCTTAACAATGGGGGGGTAATCCCCAGGTGGAATGTGGCTACCCACACATGTGTGGCACCCACACATGTAGGTGCCCATGAGGCACCTACACAATACAAACAATAAATATTAAACAAAAATAACATCAGGTCTTACTCATCTTTGCTGAAGATGAAGAAAAGAAGAAGCGCATTCAAGTGGCCACCTTGTCAGCTTAAGGAAAAACAGCTCTCAGGGTTAATGTATGGTACAGATGAACTACTCTAATTTTGGCCTGCTGCTGAAGACAGTGGTTAAATCATCCAGCTGCCCTGCTCCTCTCTCCCCTCTTCTGTGCTTGCTGTTCCTCTTTCACCACTGTCGGTGCTTGTTTGACTAGCCTGATCACAGAGCTAAAGTGACATAAAACCAACAAATACCAAAAACATAAACCAACCAACCAACCAAAACATAACACCAAACAAATAAGTAAATAGCTTTATCCTTGTTTGGCTTCCTAAACTGACTCACCTCACCTGCTTGACTCCAGCAGTGAGTCCCAGCTGTGCAGTGTTTACCCTCCACAATCATGACAGAAGTGCCCTATCTTATATATCAGAAAGTATCACCATTAGCCTAGATGTGTGTAGACCAGCAAGTATTGATTTAATTTGTCTGGGTTTGCTAGCATTTGTTCTGAAGATAATATCTTTAAAAGCTACTATGTGATACTGAGGAAGTGTTTTGCTGAATGACTTGGCACAGAGCTTCTGAGGACAGACAGGACAGAAATTGAATTCCTGTAAGTTCAGAGTAACTTACTCAGCAATTTCTGCATCAAGCCTGTACCTTCTGCTTGAGCATTTTCACACTTTTCAGCAGGTCTCCAGTCCTGGAGGAGATGAAGAATCTCTAGGTAGGTGCGATTTCCAGTGATTAATTGGCTTCATTGTTAAAAATTCATGCCTTACTTCCAGCCTGAATTTGATTAGTTTTGACTTCCAACAACTGGATCTTCTTGTACTGTGGGTCCCTTGACACTGGTGTCCGTTCTATGTAACCATGGAAACAGAGCACAAGAAAAAGCAGTTTTATAAAACTGTTATTTCACTATCATTCTCAAATATTGCTGGTAGGATGTACATTCCTGTGAACCTTCATATTGTCTCCCTCACCTCTTTCCTAAGGGCTCTAGGGAGAGCTGTCAGGGGAGACACGTTAGTGTACCCCTAGCAATTATTGCTCTGCAAAGTTCATGCAGTCACACTGCCAAAATCCTGGAATGATTTTGTTTTTCTGAGAACAGCATACTGAGCTGCATGTATTATGAATTTTTCTTTTTAGCCATTATCTAATGTGCTAGACAATGGCCACAGCTGGAGAAGAGACATTAGATGGCTGAGACCACTGAGCAGGAGTGATGCCAAGATGTCTATTCTTGGATGCTCAAATGATCTGTCACCTCATCAGCAGACTTACAAGCTGGAATAATTTTTCTAAAGTTTGATTGGAGGGACCAGCTGGTTTTATACTTCTTTTGCTGCTGGAAGATAATCTGTTTGATCATCTTAGCATATGTCATCTAAGCAATTCCTTTACAAGGTCAGTGTGGCTTCACTGCATGTGGAGGAAGAAAGGAGTCCAGGCTTGCACTGGTACCCATGCAAGCCACCCTGGCTGGTGGTAGTGGCTTCTCCTTTAGAATCTCATCTATCGTGAGGGAAACATGGCTTATCTATGGTGGCCTCCAAGCCTGTGAGAGAAGCTTTTTTCTCATGGCATTAAACTTGCATGCACAAAGCCCACCTTCTCAGCCTTAGAGCTGCAAAAGACATTTGTGACATTCAGTGAGAGAACCCCACAGAAAAATAGAAAGAAATCTTGTAGAGTGCCTCTTCTTTTAGGCTTAGGTATCAATGCGACTTTGCAAATAATTTTGCCTTTAATGTAATGCATATAAAACAGACACAGATCCCTATGTAGACATATTATATCTAATAATATATCTAATAAAATTATATGACCTATAATAAGAAAGAACGAATACAATGTGCCTAAAATTTCATAGAAAGGAAAATCGCCGAATACTTAACAAGCTTTCATGTTAGTTATGAAATAATCTTCAACTTCTTAAAACAAAGTTGTGTGCTACAAGGCTTAGTAAGGCTTGCCACAGTTGCTATGATATTCCCAGAATTTATTAACATGTAGAAAACAGCTGCACTATGCAGCTGCATGCATGTGCATTCTCAGAGCCTCCTTTCGTGTGCTGCTCACTAGTAGCAGCTGAGATGACAGTCCTTGCAGGTGTTAAGACAGTTTCACCCTCTCAATTTTCCAGGCCATTAACCTCCAGCTGTCTTGGCTCAGTGGGATTGTTCTACCAACCCAGAACCTCACTACACTCACCCACAGGACAAGCCTTACTGATGGCTGATCAGCAACATTGCCCCCAGAGAGGTCTAAGGCTGCACAGTGCATATGCTGCAATAGCAAGACCTTTGCAGCCCAGTCTTAGCAGGAAAGTTGAGTCCTGCCTTCTTCCCTTCCAACTTTGCTCTCCTACAGCAGTGGAGGAAATGATTCAATGAAGAAAGGCCTAAGCCCAAATCCAGTCATCTGTTTTTCGTGGTGATTTTGTGTAATCTTTCATCTTTATAGACACTGTTTATAGCCCTTTGAGAGCAGGGACCTGGGGCAGTACTCTGCATAGCCAGAGTCACGGTACATACGTACAGCCCATGACAGAACTTAATTGACTACTTCAGGTATGCTGACAGTACACATACCCCACACAGCTGCTGACTTCCTCTTATAGGTGAAACACAGTGTGCCAACACGCTCCGTAAACTGCTTTTTGGACTCCTCTTCTTATACACTTTTCAGAAAAGTCATGCTGTCAACATGCGGTGGACCATTTGTGAGTGGGTGTCAAATAATGACTGTCACTTCTGTGTGAAACAGAGCTGGCACAAAATAAGATCTATCATACTGCTACACTGGAAGATCTCTTCAACTGAGGAAGATATGCTGCCTTAGATACAGGACTACTTTCTTGGTGGTCATATTAATGTCTTCCTGAAATCCCAGCCTGAGATTGTAAATACTCAGCACATAAGACCTAATGGGCTGCACTGAAGAGTGATGAACAATGTCCTTGTAAGGCTGCTTAAATGTTTGAAAGCTCCCTAACAACTGAAGAAAAGGAAACCTCTCTTCACCTGTGTTCAAGAAAGATCAAAAGGACATACTGGGGAATCACAGGGCAGCCAACCTCACTGAGGCTACAGCAAGTCTTCCTGAAGCACTTTTCTGGGCACATGAAGGAGATGGAGTGACTGCAGACAGTCAGCATGGACTGCCTAGGGGTAAATCATATGTGACCAGCTGGGTGTCTTCTGTGATAAAAGAACTGGAACTGAGGATGAGGGGAGAGTAGCAGATGTCATTTACCTTGACTTTAGCAATGCTTACAACACTATTTCCACAATATTCTTGTATCCAAGTTAGGATATTACAGCATGGGTGGGTAGACAACCAGATGGTTAAATACCTGGTTGAATGATATGCCTCAGCAGCTGGTGGATAATGAGTCATACTCTGTCTTAAGGCTGTTAACGAGTCCACAGGGGTCTGTACTGGGACCTGTCCTGTTTAAGATCTGTACCACTGACAAGGTGGACAAGGTGATGGGGTGCAGTTTCATCAAGTTCCAAGGACCAATTGCTAAGGCATGAGGGCAGGGCTGCCATCAAGAGGGACCTGGATAGGCAGGTGAAAGGGTTCAATAGGGCTCCCATGCACTTGGGGCAGGAGCAATGTGCAGCCCTGCCCTGGGCAGGAATAGTCCCAGCACCACTGCCGGTGGGACTGAGGTTGGCACTGGGGAGAAGGTCCTGGGCCCTGGCAGGCAGCCAGCTCAGCAAGGGCCAGCCATGCATATGATCAGCCACAGGAGCTAGCCACACCTGCAGCAGTGTGAGCAGAACTCAGCTTTGCAACAGAGATGGCTTTGAGGCACCTAACAGCACCCCAGCATCTATAGGGAGGGGATGGAGAGAGCAGGGACACGTTCTTCACAGTGATGCCTAGCAGGAGGGTAAGAATTAACAGGCATAAGTTGAAACTAAAGAGGTTCAGGCTGCAGATAAGGATCAAATTTTTCCCCACAGACACAGCCAGGCAGCGGAGCATGTTTCCCAGAGAGAATGTGCCATCTCTGTCATTGAATGTTCACGAACCTCAGCTGGACAAACCCCTGAGTACCCTGGTCCGATCTCGCAGATGATTCTGCTTTGGGCAGGAGGTTTGGGCTAGTGCCCTCCCAAGGTCACTTCCAGCCTGAATGACTGTGAATATTTTGATGTTGAACAGCCTAAGACCTCTATGTTTAAAAAAAAAAAAAAAGTATCTTTGAGACCAAAAATTCCTGCAGGACTTTTCATCCTCTGTCATTGTCTTCGCTGACGTACTGAGTATGGATTCACAACTGGAATTGTTCCTATGGTTTTATTGTGATAGAATTTTCTTTGGGAGGCTCTTGGCTGTATTTCCTCCTGATTACTGGTTGCTAGAGATTTGACCCTGCTGCAATGTCAGAAAAAGCCCCGTCAGCCTTAGAGTCCTCGACACTGATTTCTGTGGTGTTCTGTGTAGCATTCTGACTTTTGTGGACATTTCTCATAGTGACTGTTCTTTAAAAACTGTATCATGCATGCTTTAATATCATAGATGGGGATTTCATAGATGGGGATTACAGATTTACTTTTGTTTCTCTGTTTTGTCCATCACATCATCTAAAACCAGTCTCTTCCTGATTGAGACAATGCCTCCTCAATATCGAACAGCTCCCTGCTGGGCACATTCCCAAGACTAGCCAGATGAAATCCTGATCAGTTTTCAGTGGGACTGCAGTGCCATTCAGCATGAATTAGAGAGACACAATCTGCATGCACACAAACCGTATTCTATTAAAAATACTAATAGGCTTAATATATGCATACTAGTAAGCAAGAAGACTTTTACCTTTTACTAGTAATCCTCCCTCCTATTTCCATTTCCTTGTATAGTGTCATCTTTTTAGATCACATTCGACCTAAATTGCAGACTCTTCAGGATGGGTTCTTTATCTGTTCATTTAGGCGACTAACAAAATAATGCAGAACTAGTCACAAAACCAGAGGTGGAGCTTCTTGTCACCAAGTTTCACATAGCTAAGCACTGAGTGGGAGTAGATTTTGGCAGGCCAAGGCAAAAAACAAGTTGGCTTGTCTTTGTCCTGCATTGTGATAAATCTTCCAACCATGTAAAAGTGCTATCTTGAGACACAGGATCTCAAGACTGTTCTGTGGATGTGAAAATTAGGTGAAAGGTGTGTACAGCATGAATCACTGGAGCTGAGTCAGCAACACAAGGAGTTTTGTAATATTAAAAATGTTTCTCTCTTCCGAAAGAGATCCTACTGTGTAAATCCTTCAGTATGTAATACTGAGTCTGACTAAGAAAAACCTGATTTGCTTATGAGCACATTTGGAGGCAATGCTCATGGTCTTATTAAGTACATGTGGCCAGTGCAGCATAATGGTGCCCTGGTTTGCACTAGTATCTCGTAACTACCATAATAAGTATCAGTCACAGTGAGGATGTTATCTTAGGAAAAAAAGACAAATTGCTTGATTAATGTAAGACTGGACAAAACACAATGAAATATCATGAGAAGATCAGGGAATGGAGTAGCTGGCACATTTTTAAGGGTGATTTTTATCTTTGCCGTCTGTGATTTTAGTGTCTCTAACATCAGCTGCAGTCACAGACATAACTACCCACAGAAAATGACTGTCATACTGAAAAAAGTCTTTGCTGGTTTGACTTTTCCCAGTAGAAACAAAGACTCTGTGTTCCCTGGCCAAAACTCTATTTTTTGCCTGTAAATAAATTTTAGTTAAGAACAAGAAAAATGAGGAGGGCATGTAAATAGTAGATACTAAGTTAATATATAAAGCATACTTATATAAGTTAACATAGGCAAATTAATATAAAGGGGAGAGTGTAATTGTGTAGGAAGGTGTCTAAATTTTGGGAACGACATAGCTGCCACCATTTCAAATAACCTTAGAGCTATGAGTTGCTTCTTTGATTCTGGCTGCTTGCCAAAAAATTCTAAAGGGGATTACTTTGTTGCCTTAACCTTGCCCTTGCAGCTTTTAGGAAAGTGTTGAACATCCCAAAAGATATTTTGCATGATACATATTTCAAGGGTGTACCAATCCACCCCAAAAGAACAGAAAGAGCCTGTTGGCTCACTGTAATACCTGCCTTACAGGACAAGCTTTAAGGAAAAAAATGATCAAGACTTTTTGCTTCAAGTTAAGAAGTCAATTATTATAGTGAAAATGAAGTTAAACTGAAAGAAAAATAAACAAAATACTTTCTTAAACTCTGTTTGAAACTGTGGCGTTGCCCATTAATTTCAGTTCATGGCACACACTAACAAGGACATTTCCTTGGCTGAGACTGGTGTTAATGAATAACCAGGGATGCTTCTCAGCTTTCACAGCTGAGGGTCTCAATTCTAAGAAAAACACCATATCCTCCAAATACTGCATTACAAAACAGGACTCGGGCATGGGATGCAGCTTACTGAACATGGCCTGAAGATTTTTCATTTTCCTTTCAATTGAAGTGTCAAAGACTTGTTTCTTTCTTCTTTAATTCACATTAGATAAACTCATAAGGGGTGAGAAATTACCAGAAACAATTGTACATGGTGTTTTACATTGCTTCTCTCCACCTCATTTACGAAAAGACATATTAAGCATTGTTAGGTTTGCTCCTCTGTATAGAAATTTGATTTTTATGCTTTTCCTATTGAAGAGTTCTCTCCAATAGTAATTCTCTGCTCTTGTCACCCTGCTCAGCAGATGGCAGGGAGAGTTGACTGGACTGAAACTTCAGCTGGACTTTTTCTTAGGCCACAAAACACATGTCATGAAAACCTTCCCTTAATTTTCCAAAGTCATACAAAAGCTATAACCAATGTCATATTGCTTTGGACATGGGAATTCTGACAATCTCGAAACTTCTGACAGATCCTGTGAGTGAGACACCAAGAGCATGACATGACATATCAACATTGCAGAAGACAAACGTGGCAAAGAGTCTTGTAAGTATGCACCTGTCTTCCCTGCAGTACTGATGGAACACGCAATTATGCTGTGGAGGTGTAACGCAACTTGTGTTACGCAAAGCACTTCTTGCATGACTGTACCATTCTTACGCCTGTACATTGTAAGTCATGCACTGCAAGAAGCTTTCTCATTCAAATAACTTACTAATTTTATAATTTACCATTGCTGCGTGGCATTTCAGGGAAACTAATCATGACACTTGAAAATGGATGGATGCCAGGAAATGGATGTCAGAGTGGGATTACTCGGTGTGCTGTGAGGGTCCAGCTGTGAGGGTCAACCTTGAAGCTTTCTCATCTCAAGGTTAGGGAAAGGATGTTTGATTTTCAACCTCATTCCTTTATAGGCTTGTCTTTTTAGGCCATCTTGGGGAAAAAAGGGTGGTAGTATGAGTCGTTGTGGACTAAGCTGGCCAAGGACAGGAATTAGGAGTATCAGTGGGAGTTACAGATGGACCATGCTAACTGAAGCTGCTCTCTCCTGCTGCCAACTGAAAAATGATCCCCCTACTCAACTGACAGTACAGGTATCTCCAGGTGTGTAGAAGAAATGGGCTTAGAAAGGGCTATGCACACAGACCTGAAGGAGGGAAAACAAGAAGACATCATGAAGGCACTTGGAACACAACTACAGAAATTCATCTCAGATTGATGGCACTCCCAGCACAAAAGCAAGCTAGGATGACATACGTAACAGGGACTGAATCATGTGACAGAATATCCCTGCGAAGCAGAAGCAAATGCTGCTTGTCACTGCAAGCACAATCCAGTAGTATTGGAGACACCTGACAAACTGTACAACCTTCTGCGGTCTATGGGTAGTGGTATGACAGGAATATTGTGATTGCACTGCAAAGAATATCCTGGTAATCCTCAAACTCAGGAGTCCTCAGGATTCCCACCCTCTTTTTAGTAACCTTCACATAACTGTTGCCACGTGAACTTTTTGCTACTGCTATAGCTTTCAAAGCTGTGTTTCTTCCACCTTTTCCGTGGGTTACATAGGATACATGATGATTACAGCTTATTGGGACAGATTCTGTGTATAAGCTGTTCCAACTATACTGACAACCCTATGAATTCGCACCAGCTATCTTTTCCCTCTTTTCTATGTCTCCAGTAGTTAACATTAAGTATAATGTTTCAACAAGAAAATAGGCAACATTAATTTCATTAATTTCTGCAGTATAAAAAATCTGCCCTTATGCACTGCAGCCAAGATAGAAAGGGAGAGTTCCAGCACAGAATGGTAAATACCCTTGGAAGGTCTCAGCACACCAAATCATTTGCTTGAATACAGTCATAAGCAGAAACCTGATTTAATAACATTTTGCAATGATTATGACATTTTTGACCCATGATCCTGAAAGTACTTAGTGATGAAAGAATTTATTCAAAGGCAGGCCTGGAGCCAGTGATAAGAATTGGCATCAGAAGTGAGAAGAGAGCACTTAACAGATAAAATAAAGCACACTGCGTGTTTTTAGCTTTATATCTGGCTCTTGAGCAAATAACATCCTCAAAATTGCCAGTCCCCGAGTACATTAGACACTCTGTGTTAATAAAAACTTAAGGCTACCAACAGTAACATACATGTCAGAAGAACTGGACCTGTTCCTCAAATCAATCTATCTTTGCTATGAAGTACCTATAGAATCCATTTTCTATATGTTAATTTCTTTTTTACCTTAAACAAACCAAGCCCTTGTCACTAGATTTTACAGACCAACAAAGAGAGAAGTGACTGGTGTTTACAGAGATTTACTAAAGATGATGATATGGAAAATATTTTACTTAATGACATTTACAGTTTCAGTGACAGGACTCTTCAGTAAACAACGGAAGGTAGATTTTCAGTAATTTATCTTTTACGGCACTTTAATGTCAGCCCAAAACAAAGCCTCCCTCTGTGCTCCATAAGGTGTGGAACATGAAACCAAACAGATAACTAATTAAAGTCTCAGGAAAGTTAGAGTAAAAATGCCTGGAGACTCACAGATGTTTTGAAACATGAGATGTAGCTTCCTAGATTAAACCACTATCACATCCAGCCCAGGCTCAAGCCTCCTCCAGTAGTTATAAATATTCAATGCTTCTGAAGAGGGATTAAACAGATAATACCTGGTTGGTGTGGAAACACCTAATGAAAGGTGACAGGTGAAGGGAAGAGGAATAGTCTGTCATTACAGGTATACGTGAAACTTTCTGACCGCAATGCTGCCTTTCACCACCACCAGCTGTTAGAGGAATAGTTATCAAAGTGCAACAGAAATAGCATCAGCACAATCCTAAGGCAGACAACTTGACATAGGCATCTGAGCTCAGGAAAGTTCTGATCCTGATTATTATGTCAATGCTTCAGTCCAGTTAGAAGAACTGAGCTCTCCTCGGAACCACCACCTGTAAAGTCTTAAAACATTTAATTGCAGAGCTCTACTTACTATAGCTCCATATCGCATTTTGCAGGGCCTATTCTTTAAGGGCCCCTCCCTATACCAGACATCACAGTTCCTGAGTGCACTCCAAATACCCATTAGTATGCAATAATTATATTATTAGACATAATCTAACGTATTATGTCACAGGCCTTACAAAAAGCTGTATTTGTTTTGGATTATAACGTCCAAGAAGCTGTCAACATCTTATCATTCTGGAAGTGTACAGTGTACAGTTAAGCCTATAAAAAAGGAATTCACCACCAGCTGTTAGTCCTCCTGAGATCATGACATCACTCCCTGCTTGCTGCCCACTGTGGTATGGACTGGGACGCTTACCCCACAGACAAAAGATTTCACATGGCAGTTGCTCACTTCCTCGGACTCTCCAGCTAAGAACAGGTGATTCCAGAGATCAGGTTCAAAGTGTGCACTGACCACAGGGAGATCTTTTGATACCTTTTCCTGACAGATGGATAGCACTAGATGTGGTCATGCAACTGAAAAAGGCTCTCAGTACATGATGTCCACCCAAGTTTCAGAGCCCATGCCCAGTCTTCTCCTGCCTCTGTTTGTCAAAAAGCATCACTGTTTCCAAACTTCTGACTGCTCTTTTCTTTGGAAGAGAGTTTTCCAGTCTTCATATTCTCCTGAGCCAACTGTTTCCCTCATTTCCTCATAGCTTTGCTGTATTTGTTCAAGGCCCTCCATTCTAATGATTACAGGGGGCTGCTGACTCCTTTGGCAGAAAGAAAGAGCATTCTTGTTCTGTGTTTTTTTCTCATTATTGTCTGAGGGTTTGACACACAACAGCAGGCCATCCTTCCAGCAGAAATGGGATTACTCGATGCTCAAACTAGTCTCCCTGCTCTCCCATTTGTAAGTCATTCCTAATCACAGTAGCAACTTCTGAGATGATATCTGATCTACAGTCCTGTTGCAAAGCTGGCAGTTATCTGGCTTCCAAGTCTTCAGAGCTGGATGATGCTATTACCTGTCAAACCCAGCATGCTGCAGAACGTCAACCACTTGGCTTCATTCCAGCTCAGACCAGAAGATGTCGACCCTGACTGTGATAAGGAAGCATCCAGAGGAACTGTCAAAACTCTCTAATAACCCCATCTGTCAAGGGAAACTGCTCAACCATAATTACAAAAGCCTGTAACTTCAGACACTGTCTAGATACACCTGTGCTTCTTTTCACCCTAACACCAGAAATATCTTCATCTATTTCCTGCATGGAAAAAATTACTCTCTCTTTCC